>JAYMTN010000099.1:0-22298 GCA_036897425.1 Erodium trifolium
CATTCAGATCGAGAGAAACCAACATTTCGCCCTATGTCTCTTATTGATTTTGACGACCTTGATCTAGCCTCTACCCGACATTTTCCCATTGTAGGCTGGTGGCCTCCGCTACCAAGTCGGGTCTGCACCAAAGAAGGTCCAGGCTGACGATTGGAGGCCCGGCCTCCACTTCTTCCCAGTCAATTAGTGTGTGCCACATATCCCTCGTTTCGAAGAAAAATAAAAAAATGAAACTTATAAATTGCAAGAAAATTAAACAATACATATAATATATGATTATTATTTTTAGTTAATTACAAGAGTTGTAATGGTTGCAAAAAAGACATTTAGATTATATTTTAACAAAGAAAAACAAATGCTGACATATTCTTACAAAACGATAACTGAAGGTAATAGTTTTTAAGACTCGTCAATATTAATACAATAATTAATGTGTTTCATCAATTAACAAGGTTGATCTTTGAATTATTATATGTATAACTCATTTTTAAGAATCTATGGGGGAGAGATGGACGTATTGCATTCTTTTGTATAACTGATTTAAAGCCATATAAAACTAGTTACTTGTACCATTGGTGTAGGTAATTGCCCCTTTACAAGTCTGGATGAAAACTGGCTAAGCAAGCCCCTACCCAACATGTTTGTTCAAGCTTCAAAAACATCAATCTGTAACCTTTATTCAAATCCAGAGAAGTATTAGATTCAAGATCGGCACACCTATTAACAAGTCTTATTTGGGTTCCAGTTCCAGACCAACCTGGATACGTAATAAGAACAACTTAAATATTATTTTAATTATGGGCCAGATTCCACTCAAACAACAAAAAGTAGAATCTTCGAATCTCTCTGGAATAAATAATTGTCAAAGCAACGGGAACGTCGAATCTGCCACCAGCAAATGCTGTGGGGACTGATTAATCATCTTCAGCATTGATACGGAACGGAAGAGAGGACCACAAATTCTACGGATAATATTAAACAGCAGAGCAGAGCCATCATATTTTTATTATGATTCTAATTCCATACAAAACAGGCATGTGTTCACACCTCCATGAATTTCTAACTTACCTCTCCAAAAGAAGCAAAGCCGCACCTATGTTTGTTCTTGCTTACACCTGCAGCCCTTGCTGGGGAGCGCCGGCAGCCACCTTGGGCTTGGTTTTTTCTACAACAATGGCCTGTGTGGTTAACACCATTCCTGCAACTGAAGCTGCGTTCTGCAATGCGCATCTTGTCACCTTTGCTGGGTCGATAACTCCCGCCTCCACGAGATTCTCGTATGTGTCGGTCATTGCATTGTAACCAACTTCCCACTCACCGGCCCTGATCTTCTCTACCACGACCTCACCTTCGATTCCCGCGTTTTGAGCTATCAATGCTGCTGGTGCTACTAGTGCCTACGCAGAACAGGACGACCATCAGCAAGCAAATCCAACCAAAATCAACAATTTCAAAATAAATAAAAGGGGTGATCGCAGAAAAGTATCCTCTTTTAAATTTAAAATCTCAAGGGTAAAACTGAGATTTTGAAACAAATCAAAACAAAGTGCAACAAAAAAGACAAGTTTAGGGAACCTTTCTGCCATTATCAGAGGGGGATACGATTTGCAAAAAGACAAACCTCGTGATTTTTTTTTTGCAATTATCCCTAATAAAATGAATGAACAAGATCTCCTCCTAGTAAGGATTTAAGGTATGTAAAACCCATTTCCATATTGCAAACAAATGGATGAAACTTTTTTTTTTACCTTCTGCACAATATCAGCCCCTAGACGCTCCTCCGCATCTTCAAGTGTGTCCTTAATGGCAGGGACATAAGCTGAGAGATGTACTAAAACAGTTCCCCCGCCAGGTACAATCCCTTCCTCTATGGCAGCAAAAGTTGCATTTTTGGCATCCTCAATCCGCAGTTTACGGTCCTCAAGCTCAGTCTCCGTAGCAGCGCCCACTTTGATGACAGCAACTCCACCGGACAATTTGGCAATTCTCTCAGCCAGCTTCTCTGAATCATAAACAGAATCGGTCTCAGACAGCTCCTTCTTCAACTGTGCAACCCTAGCTTGTAATTCATCCTTCGATGCAGCATCAGCAATGATTGTGGTAGAGTCTTTGGAGATGGTCACCTTTCTGGCCAAACCAAGCTGCTCAACTGTTGTGCTTTCAATGAGCATACCCAAATCACTGGCTTGGTACTCAGCTCCTGAAAGAGATAGAATAAAGAATATATTATTAGCATCAGATAAAAATGACATAAGAGGAATAAAAAAGTAAAGCTTGAATAAACTGGTAGGATAATACAAATGGAATATGAACAAACTGCAATGTCCCCATTCAACTTAGAGGTATTAGGACACAGAGAAAAATACTAGCAAAAATCAATCAATGAATGCAATGAGAGACCGATGACAAAATGGGAAGAGCTCAAAAAGTGAGCAGTTAATCTTACCTAAATTGTGTTGATGTCATCTAGGCAAAAATTATCATCAAATATAGGTGAGTAAAACCCTATTAAGCAAATTTATAGCAGAGCTTGAAATTTTTGTTCAGTGACACTTGAGTACCCGTTAGAATGGCAATATCTTGGAGGAGGGCTTTTCTTCTCTCGCCAAAACCAGGAGCTTTAATAGCAGCAACATTCAGGATGCCTCGCAGCTTGTTCACAACAAGAGTAGCCAGAGCTTCTCCAGTAACATCCTCAGCAATTATAAGCAAAGGGGCTCTTAGTTGGGTGGTCTTCTCTAACAGAGGAATGATGTCTTTTATTGCTGTAATCTTTTGATCTGTTACCAAGACTCTAGCATTCTCAAATTCAACAATTAGTTTCTCTGGGTTAGTAACAAACTGGGGGGAAACATATCCTCTGTCGATCTGCAAACCAAAATGAAGAACAATAATTACATATAAGGTCAATGATAAACAACTCCTGCAGAAATGCAAATTTTTTTCCTCTATTAAATACAAACCTCCATTCCTTCTTCAACATCAACTGTTGTCTCAAATGAGGATGACGACTCAATGGATAAAACACCATCAGGCCCAACCTTGTCAATTGCATCGGCAATCATTGTCCCAATAAGCTCATCATTGCCAGCAGAAATTGTAGCAACGGCTACAAAGCATAAGATAAAGACAACTTTAGTATCAATACAACCAAGATACTAACTTGACCGGTAACGATAGACTGCATGCTTAAGGTAGTACAAATTAACTCAAGAAGGGAAACACAGTACCTTTTATGTCATCACGACCCTTAACAGGCCTAGCCTTCTTCTCAAGCTCTTCTATCAAGGCTTGCACTGTTTTATCAATTCCCTTTTTAACTGAGACTGGATTGGCACCAGATGTCACACTCAACAATCCTAGTTTAATGATTTCCCGTGCAAGAATTGATGCAGTTGTTGTTCCATCACCAGCAGAGTCATTAGTTTTACTGGCAACCTAAAGATGAAGACTTATTGATGTAAAAACCCGAAGCGCGGCATTTCAGGATAGGATGTTTGCAGATTTTACAATATTAGCAGAACAACAAAAATATCGCAGAGAACAAGATCAAACCTCTCTAATAAGTGCAGCACCAGCATTTTCCATGGGATCGGGAAGCTCAATAGCGCGAGCAATAGTCACACCATCATTAACTACTTTAGGACTGCCAAATTCATCTAATACAACATTCCTCCCTTCAAAAAGAAAAAATAATGCATAGCAGTCAAGAAAATTTCTCTGATCCCATGATGACTAGAAAATGGATGTGAATAAATAGAGAACTGTCAAATGAACGGTGATAGGGTAGTTAAAATTCACAAAGAAGATGTAAGGCTAGGATTACTTGTCTAGATATTTTAGAACATAAATTCAGTTATTTCAAACAAGATTTAGAGGTGGCGGTAGAGAACAAAAATGATTACACTGACGTACAAATCGCTGAAGTCTACATAAAATTTACATTAAACAGATTAGCAGTCTCATGTAACTCATATACAAGACAGTGCAAGGTTCATGTTCAGTGGCAGTCATTCAACAACAAAAACGTCCTTCTTACAACTGTCATTTCCTCCATCTAAGACCACCACCCCATTTCAGGATCGAAATTGTGCGCAATATCAAATCTAATAAAAAAGTCTTGCATTCAGGAACAATTATTGACCATCATTTCTTCCATCTAAAAGAACAACCCATTTCAAGATCAAATTTGTGCCCAACGTCAAACCACATTAACTAGTCTTGCATTCAAGAACCATCAAGCTTTCATGTATCAGTAGAAGCATTTACATAACACTGCAACATGACAGATATTGTAAGAGCTGAGCAAGAAATTACCCCTAGGACCAAGAGTGAGCCCAACAGCATCAGCAAGCTTGTTAATCCCATTCTGAAGTGCAGTCCTGGACGCCTGGTCGAAGGCAATTTCCTTTGCAGAAGCTCTAACAACAAACCTGCTGCCTGACTTCCTAAAATTCACCTTTCCATTCAGTCTCTGGTTCACCCTCCCATTGCTTCCCTGCATTAATCACCAAACAAATTACAAAAAATAATCAAGATTAAACTCTATACAGCTAACTTTTACAGCAACAAGCTATAAGTTTGATATTCAAATATCTTTGAACAATTCATGATAAACCTCAACAACAATTCAAACAATACATACACGAAAACACATCTGATTATGATTAAACCATAAATCCTATCAATTACCAAAATAGAACCATAAAGAGCCAAATTCAAGCACACAAAGCACTGTAACAAGTACAACACAGATACACTAAAGCTATGCGAGCTTTTATCAATGGCTGAAATCAACCTTGAGCTGTAACAAAACAGAAATGGAACAACATTAGTGTCACTGCCAGTGGAAACCGAAGAGTACCTGCTTGGGTGAGCCAAGGACAGAAGCAGAAGAGATAGCATTGGCTGACGCCATTGCAGTACTGTTCTGAGCTTGTGTTGCTCACTCTGTCTCACTCTTGCGTGTGGATAAGAAAGTGAGTAGCGTTCGAGTTTCTCGTTAGGGTTTAGGCTTTATTGGGAAAGGGTGGTTCCCGAATATTCGCTTAGATCGATAACCGTCGAGACCCGACCCGACCCACCGAAATTCGTCTGCAAATCAGTTGTCCAAATTAGCCAAGGTGATTGCAGGTATTTACAATCTATGCCAGTCTGTGCACTGGGTCGTTTCTCTGGTTTCTCCTCCAAATCGTTGGGCACTTGTCTTCATTCCTATGTCACCGTCGCTTGCCACTGTCGCAGATTGGAGAAGAGGTGAGTAGATCCCTTCTCTTTTATCTCAATTTCTCTCTATTTTATATCTGTAAATTCGTTTAGCCTTGTAATTTCCATGTATTTTCGAGTGTGATTGTTCATGTTTGGATTTGCTGCTCCATTTATTGTTTTTGCAAGTACTGAACCGGTTATCTAATTTGAGTTCTAGCGGACCAGCTTTTGATTGTGAAATTTCAGTAATTCTTTTGGTTTTCGGAATCATTTGAGATGGGGATAGGCATGAGTAGATCAAACCCACAGTACAAGTAATTCCCAAATTAATATTAATCACATTCTCATTGGAAATGATGATTGCTCTGTTAAAGAAGGAGCTAAATATAGAAATCATGAACATGTATTTATATTTGCTTACTTGCAAAAGGATTCAGAATGGAATAATATATGGGGGTATATGATGATGAAATGAAAGATGACAACTTATTAAGGACTGTCTAGAGTGTCAATGGGACAAAATTCAAAAATCAAAAGTAAAAGTACATTAACCACTGTCTAGAATCATTATTTTTCGCTTTGGGTTTAACTAATTTGACGTTTCACTTACGGCCATTTATAAACTTATTGGGTTCTCCATGAGTACTAGGCCATTTTTCTGGAATTTGTAGGGTTGGGTCTATTGTTCAATTTGATTCACAAACTTGTGAAGTGTCGGTATGCTTGTACTCATTATGGATTGTTGTTCTTTGTTTTGCCTCGGTTTAATCTCAAATGCTACTCGATTTCTTTTTTTTATGTCAATTTGTATTTTCCTTTATTGCAGGCTACTGAAGCATAGTCATGGCTGATCAGCAAAAACATAGAATTCTTATGGTCTCTGATTTTTTCTACCCCAACTTTGGTGGTGTGGAAAATCACATTTATTATCTGTCGCAATGCCTGCTGAAGCTGGGGCACAAGGTAGAGAGCTTTATTAACTTTTTAGGTTTCATTTGTCTTGATAACCTTGTATACAGTCCTAGAGAAGAAGTTAGAATGCTGCTGAAGGTGCATCAATTTCACTTCCATTTGGTTTTATAGGTTACTAGGTAAACGTATTTTGTTTTATGACTGTACAGGTTGTGGTAATGACTCATGCTTATGGAAACCGTTCTGGGGTAAGATATATGACTGGTGGCTTGAAAGTTTACTATGTGCCTTGGAGGCCGTTTATTATGCAGAACACATTGCCTACCCTATACGGTTTACTTCCACTTATAAGGTCAATCCTTATTCGGGAAAGAATATCATTGGTGCATGGACATCAAGCCTTCTCAACACTGTGTCATGAAGCTCTGATGCATGCACGGACTATGGGATATAAAGTTGTGTTTACTGATCACTCCCTCTATGGTTTTGCTGATGTGGGAAGCATCCACATGAATAAGGTCTTGCAGTTCACTTTAGCAGATGTGAGTCAGGCCATTTGTGTTTCTCACACAAGTAAGGAAAACACAGTACTTCGGTCAGGGTTACCACCTGAAAAGGTCTTTGTAATTCCTAATGCAGTGGATACAGCAATGTTCAAACCTGCCCTCGAGAGACCCAGTAGTAATGAAATAATTATTGTTGTGATTAGTAGATTGGTTTACCGGAAGGGTGCGGATTTGCTCGTTGAAGTCATTCCAGAAGTATGCCGCTTGTATCCCAATGTGAGTTACCTGTGATCTTGTGCTGCTTTTAATTGATTTACATTTTTGAAGACCTTATGCAATTTTACTGTTATCTCCTGGCAATCTATTAGAATGAACCAATCTGACCTCATCTCCATCATGTGTCATTGCTAGGCCTTAAATTGGTAATGAAGATATTTTGCAAAAAATGTAATATCTTACTTACATTTGCTAATTCTTTCTATGGGTATTCATGGATGGCAAAAATGTTATGATGTATGCTGATACTTTTCTTTGTAGGGATAATGGGGAAAAAAATACCATGTACTATCAACTTTTTGCTGGTTGGTACCCTAAGCTGTTATTTTGCTGCATTTTGTGTCAAATTGTTCTAAAATGACAAATTTGCCCTTGAAATTTTAAATTAAAAAACAAAAAAGATCAGTTTAATTGTCTCGATTTGGTTAGTAGAGTAAAAAATGTAATCATGATAGTAGAATTTGAAAACCAAAAAAATTTGATGTTGTGTATGTTTTTGGTATTTTAATTTTAATTTAAAATTTGAAGGGCTAAATTGTTATTTTGAAATAAATTGACACAAAGTGCAACAAAATATAAGCTCATGGCCATAACCCACAACGCTTTAAAGAGAAGGGTACCAACTTGTGAAAAAAATTATAATACATGGTACTTTTTTGCCATCATCCCTTCTTTGTATTTGAGCACCTCACACCTTAACATAATATGCTCTTATGACAATTCTCTTTTGCAACTTATGGACTTCTCTGTAAAATGTCACATTTTATTGCATTGTTATTAGTTGTTGAATTTGATGCCATATTTCATCAACGTTTTCTATATTTGCGGGTCTTGCAATGTAAAATTTTGGAATTGTATTATCATGCAGTGTGCATATATGTAGGATTTTATCTTCACTTGAAAGACGTGAACATATTCTTATTTAGCATAATGGGGATGTAAATCATAACTTTTTACTTTAATTATTTTGCACCCACTCATATCATCCAGTAATATGTGTTAAGGTTCGTTTTATTGTTGGAGGAGATGGCCCTAAACGTGTGCGGTTGGAAGAAATGAGGGAGAAGCATTCACTTCAAGATCGAGTTGAAATGTTGGGTGCTGTGCCCCATGCTCGGGTACGGTCCGTCCTGATCACTGGCCATATATTTTTGAACAGGTAAATTTGTGTGAAGAAATAAAATTTTCTAAGTTCATCATTGCACTCATTTTTCTCTCTGAAAATATATTTCCATGATCATATGGTAGTTTTGTAATTTGATGGTCAATCTGCACATCTTCGTTTACTAGGAACCAAGAAGCTAACTAGCATTAGAAACTGGTAAATAAGAACAAGGTTAAAGATCTTTTAATGTCAGAGCAAAAAACATCAACTTTAAGGGGATGAAGGACCTTCAAAGAGGCTTTGAGTACTTCCTCATGCAGGAAGAACATTCAAATTACTGAGTTTTGTAGCTGTAAAATGTATAGACATATAATCTGTTTAGTTAATCTTTAGTTTTGTATTGCTGCAACATTATATGGATGAGCATAAATTTCACATGATACCTGGTTGGCCAATGGCTTCAAGAATGATCATCTTTGATTTATATTTATTTGTGTATTTTTGTTTTTCAGTTCTTTGACAGAAGCATTTTGCATAGCCATATTAGAGGCTGCTAGTTGTGGATTGTTGACAGTTAGTACACGGGTTGGAGGTGTCCCAGAGGTATGTTCTATCCAATGTTTTCCCCTTCCCTATAATTGCAAAAAAGTACCATGTACTATCGACTTTTTATAGGTTAGTGCCCTTATCTCCAACCGTTGCGGGTTGTCATCCTGAAATTGTATGTTGTTGCACTTTGTTGACATTTGTTCCAAACTGACAATTTTGCCCTTGAGACTTTCAATTAAAAAAAATCTAAAATTTTCAGCACCTTAATTTCTTTCTTCTCTCTTTGTACTCAAGGGTGTGCGTTCAACTATTAATGATTTTTGTAACACAGTCAAAATTATCGTTTATCAGATTTCACCATAATAATAAATAAAAAATCATTCTACTAACCAATTTTAAATCGATTAGTGAACATAATACAATTTTTTGTGTATATTTTTATTCATATCCCATGAAACAAATTGATTTAACATTGATTATTAATCAAATCAAAGTACTTTGATGACCGGAAATAAGTTTATTTTCTGGGTTTTTTTTTTAATTTAAAAGTTCAAGGGAAAAATCGTCATTTTGGAATAAATTGACTAAAAGTAGAACAAAATATAAGTACAGCGTCCCAACCTACAACTGTTTGAAGATAAGGGCACCGACTTGCAAAGAGTCGATAGTACATGATACTTTTTTGCAATCATCCTTTTTATCTACATGGCATGTAAGGGTGATTAAACTACTCTTATGCCTTGCAGGTTCTGCCTGATGACATGATTGTCCTTGCGGCACCGGATCCTGGTGACATGGTGCAGGCAATTAGAAAGGCAATAGCTATACTTCCTAGCATTGATCCCCAGGTTATGCACATTCGTGTAAGTACTAAAACAAGTATTTTAGTACTCTTTCTTACCCATATATTGTCGCCTATATAATCCTCTTGTTTGTTTCCTTACTGCTAGATGAAAAAACTCTACAACTGGCATGATGTTGCAAAAAGAACAGAAATTGTGTATGACCGTGCTTTGAAATGCTCCAACCTTTGTCTTCTAGATCGACTATCAAGGTATGTTGTGAAAAGGATGTACAGAAAAAAATGCTCAAAAGTTTGAATTTACTTGGTGCTAGATGTGAAGGGCTCTTTGTGCTTATAACTTTTGTTGCATCAGGTATCTTTCATGTGGGGCTTGGGCGGGCAAGCTGTTCTGCTTGGTCATGATAGTTAACTTCTTGTTATGGCGTCTATTGCAGATATGGCAGGTATTGCATTGCTCTGCTCGTTTTTACAAGTCTTAATTGGCATCTCAACTATCCCCCTTTTCACATGCTAATTGGCTTTTCATATCTTGTTAGCCTGATGAGGATATTGAAGATGTACCGGATCTACTCTCAACCCATTTCTCAGATGGAGACACATTGGAGGATTTCAACAAAGACCACAGTGTCAAGTGACTCTTGGAAATCAATTACTTCTTCAGTTTAGACAGCCAAACCTTCTTAGAGACCTCTGGTACAAATTCATAGTCAAATTAACATTACAGTTATGCGCCACTCTACACATTAGCATCATCTAATCCAATTTACATTGCTGCAGCTATTATGAGAGAGCACTATTGGCACATACGTAGACTCTAAGGACAAAACAAGGATCCATAAATAAAAAAAAAACATGATGGAAATGTGTTCTCCCATCAACATCCTCAGCTCTCACGCTATGATCATGTACTCTCTTTTTTTCATTCAGAGTGGAAATTTACACAAGAAAAGACACCATTCTTAGCGCAAAGTCACAATTAAATATTAGATCGAACTAGGGCTAGCTACATAGCATAATCCAAAACAACAAATTTCAGGAATTCAGTAGAAGTTGAAATGAAAATGAGTATATGAAATTTTGTCACAAACTTGGTTCTTTATACTAGTTGCAGATGGTTCAAGACGCAATGTCTCGAGTGTACTTACATGTATTTCTATAAGAGGACACTTGAGCTTAGATTTAGATACCCCTGGCTTGTCCTCCCAAGAAAAGGGTATGGTTCCTTGAGAAAAAACCTTCCTACAGGTCATTTCTTACCAAATGGGTTGGCCCAAAGAAGAGATGGCTTTGCCTTGAACCAGAAGTAGTTCAAAAGGATGTGAGACTAGCATGAAAGGAGAAGATGATGAAGAAACAAGTGGCCAAATTAACAGTGCTCATATTGCCGTGTGTTCACAGATTCAATGGTACACTCATTTGGTTGGATCGTCATCTATCTGATTAACTGACAAAGAAATTGAATCACACTGTTGTTATATCACAATATATAGAAGGCTACATTTTTCTAGATCAACAAACAAAACAAGCCCCTACTTCCATGTCAAATCAATGTGTTACTTGGATAAATGTCACAAAAAAGTTTTATTTTCAAACGAATATTTTTCTGTTTTTTGTCTATTATCTTGAAAAAGTCTTAATTTCAATTTAGTTTCAAAAACCACAATACTTCTCTCTAATTTAAAATTTTCAAAATTATGTCACTAATTTTTCAGAATTTTAAAAATAATAAAATATTAATAATGTCCTTTTATTAATACTAATCTTGATATCGCTGCAACGTTATACAGAAATGGGCATATTGTTCTCAAGGGACATCCCAGTGGTTCAAGGCTCACATAGGTCTTGAGTTCGAATCTGGGCAAATAATTTCATATATTGCAGGTGTAGTGTGCACGTTTGTTTTACTGTTAATGCGTACTATATTACGCTGTTTCGTTCAGGAGTCTGTAATGTTACTCTTTACCAAGACTATAATATTATCGTTTGCTTTATACGTCCAATATATTGTATGTATATCTTTGGTGATATAATATATGGCAAGCACTCTTTTTTTTTTTACTTTCCAAAAAAATGGGCATATTGTGCGTTAATTATAGCTGTGCTGCCACTGGTAAATGCAGACAGTTGAATCATTTTACTCTCCAAGAAGAATCCCAGAGATGAAAGCAAATCAATCAGCATTTTTGGAGGGATTCGAATGAAAATCGGAGAATCAACATTCGGAAGACGAACCAATCCAAATTCTCAGCAACCCCAGAGAAAAATGAGTATGGTGGCGGAGCAAGCGGCGGTGGAGTAATGGCGGAGCAGAGTGGAAGGTCTGTGGCCTTTGCGGGGACAATATGGTAAATACAATCGTGACAATATTGGTTAATTTAGAATCACCCGCCAGTTTCGCCATGTCTCTCTCCCCGCCATTTCTTCCTCTGCGAAAAACATCTGTGTATCCGTACATCGGACCAAACCCTAAATCTAGGCCCTCCTCTCTCCTCCCCAAACTTCTCATCAACTCCGATCACGATTACGGTCCTAGATTCTGACTCATTCCATGGTTCGTTGCGAGCTCGATCAATATGAGCAAGGAGAGGAGAATCGACACGACAAGCCTCGCTTCGACGATTCTGCTCATTCAATTTATCGTCGCGTTGATCTTAATTTCATGCCCTTGTGCAGATAGTCAGGATGATGATCCCAAATTATCTCTGGATAACCTTAATGCCTTGAAGAAGAGTCCTAAAGCGAAGAAACTAATCGCCGATGCGCTTTCCAAAAACTTCGCCAATCTCTCTAAGACATTCGGCCCTGAGATCAAGAAGCATCTCGGTTTCTGCATACTGGACGTGTTAGTTACCCACTCGTTTCAATTCACGAACAGTTATTGTTTTGCTTCCTTCTCTTTTCAACACGTATGTGTAATTTAATTGAATTACATTAGGTTCAGGAATTGAAACTGCTTTGGTGAATTTCTGGCAGGGATAAAGATTGGAATGATGCCTTCAATTTCTCGTCGGATACCAAATTCATCGAGGACTGCATTGACCAGACAAATGGTATTATTTCCGCTTTCCTTTGTGCTTTGTGTTGCCATGACATGAACAACCTAGAAAATGGTATGCTATAATGGCAATTGGGTTTTTGTTAGGTTGGTGTGTTTTCCTAATTACATGAAAAACTAGTTTCTCAACAGGGGCGTCGATCTTGCCAAATGGCAAACCTATGACTAACAGGATGGTAGGGAAAGTAATTTTCAACTATATTATAACAATTTTCAATCATTATTTTGTTTACCTATATTTCAATTCTATCAGAATTTTTCTCGTTCAATAGAATGTAATTTGTTTCACACAAAATGTCACTGTAACTCGTTTTGATCAACATGAAGTCGACTAGTGTATTAATGGGGAGCCTTCTGTCAATTTCCAGAACTGAACTAAAATTGTACTCATACATAACCTCAAGACCCAGATTATTTTTATATGTAGTAAACTCTTTCAAGTGATCTCGTCAATGAAGTAATATAGACAATGATATGTGTTTTCACCTTCACTATCCTGTAACTTCACTCTGTCTACCTGAGTTTATTCTACTGTTAATATCCTTTTGGCCTTTCTGGTGGTGTTTTTGTGGATGAATAGGAGATGTAGCACAGCGCTTGTGCACAGCAGCGGACATAAAGTTCTACTTCACCAGCTTAATTGAAACAACAAAGCAGTCAAGCAATTATGCACAGCCTAATAAAAACTGTAATCTGGATTCATGGGTAGATGGGTGCGAACCGGGATGGGCTTGTAAGGCTGCCGATGATACGAAGATTGACATGCGAGACTCAAAGAACATGCCTCCTAGAACTGAGGACTGTGCACCTTGTTGCCCTGGTTTCTTCTGCCCTCATGGTCTTACTTGCATGATGCGTAAGTCCACCTAAACCAATCAAATGATTGTTCAGCTATCCGTCCATTTCCTTTATATTAGCGTCACGACCAACTGGACGTTAGTTTTTTTACAGCTCCATCATCTCAGTAATTTCATTCATAGAGCTGTAACTCTAATTCACTTGCATGCTTAATTGGACGTTAGATTCCCGAATTTATGTTCTTCAAGGAATTATACTTACCAATTCTTTTGTTGCTTGCCATTTTGTATGTATACTGAAGCATGCCCACTGGGTGCTCACTGCCCAAGTTCAAAACTCAATAAAGAAACTGGTGTATGTGATCCGTAAGTTATTTTTCTGCCTTTTCCCCTTCTCTTCAAGGCAGTGTCTGTCCTGCTTTGCATACATTAATATTTATCAGCAGGAGTATTCTACAGATACCGTTACCAACTGTCTCCTGGGATAAATAATCAGTCCTGTGGATCAGCTGATGTTTGGTCAGATATAGCGAGTGGTCATGAGGTATTCTGTGCACCAGGTTCATACTGTAGAAGTACTATTGAAGAAGAACCTTGCCATAAAGGGTATTGTTAACTACCCTTTAATTTTTTATAATCATTGGTGACACCTTTTTTTTGGCACTTAGAATTAATAGAAAATTAATCCTGTCATGATGTATAATGGCTATCTTCATTGGTGACACTTGTTACTGATGCATCTGTTTTTTGTATTTGATTTTAGATTTTACTGCAGAACAGGTTCTACTTCCCCACAACGTATGTCTTGTTCTTATCTTTTCCAATTTCTTTATGTTGTGGATTTAATCATTGGTTGTCTTGTTTGTTCCCATTGTTTAAAAGATTCAGGAAAAAGCTGTTTAGCTGATTCCTAGATGTGGTTTTGGTTCTCTAGACATGAAAATTTGCAATATGGCTGTTGGCGACGGAATTGGAGCCAAATATGTGTTTCTCTGTCAGGGTGGTCAGCAAGGCAACTCAGCTGTTATAGAAGTGTCTTTGATTAATTGGTATAAAGAAGAAGGTGGTAGCTAGATATATCATTCAGCAGTTAAAACTTAAAACAGTAAAACTGGCGGGATATTCACATGCAAATATTAACTATACTGGACCAATAACCTCAGTTTCTTCCTCGCTTATAAAAAAAAAAAACCTTAGTTTCTTAAATAAAATCCCCGATTCTAGCCTATTAAAATTGTTGCTCATGTTATGTAGTATAAACTTATTGAAGAAATACTAGCAAAGCTACTGTAAAATTCTTGTCACCTAGAGTTGGTATGTATTTCGTACTTAGAGCAAAGGTGACAACCTGTTCTCCTCTTGAGATGAATACACTAGACGAGCTCGCTGTAACTGTAGTGTACAAGGATGATACATAAGCTATAGTTATGACATTGGTGAAGTTGAAAGCTCCGTGTGTTTTTTTAAGTCGAAACAGAAACTTACGGGGATATATTTTTTGAACAAGAGAACTATGTTTTCATCTGTCAAGGTTCTAAGAATGCTATTTTGTAAGTTTGTTCATACAAATTAATTGGGTCTTCAACTATCAGTTTAAACTTTTAGTTGCATTGGTACTCAACATGGTATCTGAGGCTTTTTAGAATTGTATGTTATGTTATCATGAACACCTGTAACTAATCTTTTGAATCATCAAAATATGATTTAGGTGCTATAGGGCATAGACAACAGAAATATGGCAAATAGAATGGATCTTTCCACGTGACTCTTTTACAATTCTTGTTTCCTGTTTTTTTATTGGATGTTAGAGTAACTATTGTTATCTTCCATGAGTGTATCTGGTGACCATGCATCTATGATTTAAGAGAATATGAGCCTTCTTGAATGTAATTGCAGAGTGCTCGAGTCCTTGCAGTCTTACACTGTTGTTATCTTCCATGTGTGCTTCTGGTAACTACGCATCTATGATTTCTGAGAATATGATCCTTTACGAATGTATTTGCAGAGTGCTTCAGTCTTGCACAGTGTGAAGAAAAATCAGAGAATCAAAATATCCAAGCATATGGCGCGTTGATTTTTGTGAGTGGTCACATAACTTTTTTATTATTTAGAGGATAAAGTTATCCAATAAAATCTTGAGTTCATTGATGCTTTACTGCTTTGCAATTAGGCCCATTCTTATTCTGTGTGCTAATTAAAACTTTTTGCTAAAATATATATGTAGGAATACTTATTACATTTCATTGCGTCAGGTTGTTCTCCTGACCAAGTTATGTCTTAGGTGGAGTGCAGTACTTGTACCATCATGACCCCTTAGTAGTTAACTGTGGTACATGTGAGATTGACTGCAATGAACTCATAACAAATGAATATTAATGAAAGTGTGATCGTTTTTGTTGAACTGCCATGTCGATTTTCTTACTTATGTAACATATTTCTCCATCACAGTCATCAGAACTGACCCCCTCTGGTTGTCAATGTAGGTAGCACTGAGCTTTGTCGTAATCATTATATATAACTGTTCTGACCAAGTTATCTCCACTAGAGAGAAAAGACAGGCAATATCCAGGGAAAGGGCGGTTCAAAGTGTAAAAGAAACACAAGCAAATGAAACATGGAAATCTGCAAAAGGGATTGCAATGGGACTGCAGACACAGTTATCACGGACCTTTTCTCGCAAGAAAGCTCCTGGTGGTAAACCACCCGTAGGATCTGAGCAACAATCTGCTGCTGCATCTGAAGGAAAGAAAAAGGAAAAAAGTGACCTCACAAAGATAATAAATGAGATTGAAGAAGACAGAGATAGTCAAGACGGTTTAAATTTGGAGATAGGAGATAAAGCGAAGAAAAAGGATGCATCCAAGGGTAAGAACTTGCATACTCATAGTCAGATGTTCAGGTATGCTTACGGTCAAATCGAGAAGGAAAAAGCTATGCAGGAGCAGAATAAGAACTTGACCTTCTCTGGGATGATCTCAATGTCTGGTGATATGGAAGTCAGGAAAAGACCTATGATTGAAGTTTATTTTAAAGATTTAACCCTCACTCTGAAAGCGAAAAATAAACATATAATGAGGAGTGTTACTGGGAAGCTATCACCTGGCCGAGTTTCTGCAGTCATGGGCCCTTCAGGAGCCGGCAAAACAACATTTCTTTCTGCTTTGACAGGAAAAATACACGGGTGTAACGTGTCGGGATTGATTCTTATAAATGGAAAATCTGAATCAATTCATTCATACAAGAAAATTATCGGTTTTGTGCCACAAGATGATATTGTCCATGGGAACTTGACTGTGGAGGAAAATCTCTGGTTCAGTGCAAGATGCAGGTAGGCATCTGTGTGCATTTTGTATGTATGCATTACTATAATTGATATCATCAAAATTTCATGCAAAAGAAATTTGGCAGCATGGAATATAACGGCCAGAGTCATGTGTGTTTCTATAGTTTAGTCAAATTGCACTTCCGAGTTTAGTTTCTATATCTCCTTGTTGTGGCTGCTTTACCTTTCTTTTCTCATTCTTCCTATTCAAATCTCTCTGTGTCTTTTATATTATTGCAGGCTTCCTGCTAAACTGGCAAAACAAGAAAAAGTTCTTGTTGTTGAACGAGTCATTGAGTGTTTGGGGCTTCAGCTAGTGCGGGATTCTCTTGTTGGGACTGTAGAGAAGAGAGGAATCTCGGGAGGTCAGAGGAAACGTGTAAATGTGGGGCTGGAAATGGTCATGGAACCTTCACTTTTGATATTAGATGAACCCACATCTGGTTTGGACAGTTCATCTTCTCAGTTACTTCTTAGAGCTCTTCGGCGAGAAGCTCTTGAAGGAGTGAATATTAGCTTGGTTGTTCACCAGCCAAGGTAAGTTTACTTTCAAGAGTTATAGAATCCTGCCTCTTGTGTTTGGATAGCTTTTTCAATAAGATGCCTTGAGTTTATCCCCTTGTGCCTCAATATCCTTCTGAGCTCATTAATGTTTCACAACTTGTGCTTCAGAGGGTCATTTTAAAATATTAAGAAATCTCAAGATCTCCATATTTTATTCAATGTAAGATCATAGTGATAATCAAAATGATGTTTGATTCATTCTTAACATAAAATACCCTATTGGATAGGCAAGTTCAACTCCCTTGTTAGAAAGATAAGTGGGCAAAGACATCCATATTTAGTGTAATGGGCACTTAAAGGTGGAAGGGTCAAGGGAGTAATTCTTTTAGGAACCTGTTAGGGCCTTCGTTGAAACAGTGTCTTTTGGATTGTTTATACATCCACCTGTTAATTGCTTTTAGGGTGTTGAATTCTAAAATATGAAATATTAATAATTGATTCTTGACCCTGAAATTGATGATGAATTACAATTGATTATCCCCTTATATAGGGAACCATCCTACACTAAATAGAAAACGAACTAGGAAAGGGAATTAGACTCATAATAGGAAATAAACTCTAACATAAGTGACCATAATTTGAACCTTACAAATTGATAGTACTCATTGTCTTGGAACTGCTCAAGTCAGTAGTAATGTACAGAGCATAGTTAATAGTGATAATAACATACCTGGAGGCTTCAAATAAATTGAAGGTGCAATAAATATTCCTGCTAAACAACAGTAATTTCCTACACTTAAAAGAGATCGAGTGTCATAAATTAATTTTACCAACAGCTAGATATTTTCATGTATATAGAGAGTGAGGGTGATATGAAATACTTTCATAAGGGATGAAACTTTGAGATCCCTTATTTTGTTTTATTTTCTTGCAGTTACTCCTTGTTCAGGATGTTTGATGATCTAATACTTCTAGCTAAGGGCGGTCTTATAGTGTATCATGGTCCAGTTAAGAAAGTTGAAGAGTACTTTTCTGGAATAGGGATTCCTGTCCCTGACCGTGTTAATCCTCCAGACCACTACATTGATATTCTGGAAGGTATAATAAAACTAAATGCTAGTTCTGGGGTTACTGTTAAACAGCTACCGGTTAGATGGATGCTTCACAATGGGTATCCAGTTCCAATGGATATGCTAGATCATGCTGATGGAGTAACACCATCAAGTACTGAAAGTTCAACACATGGAGGAGGTTCTGTTGATGGATCTGAAGGACAGTCTTTCTTCCGAGAATTCTGGGCAGATGTGAAATCTAATGTTCAGATGAAGAAGGACAGTATGCTGCATAATTTTCTATCACCGCGGGACTTGTCAAACCGGAAAACCCCTAATGCAGCTGTGCAATTCAGATACTTCCTTGTGAGGTAAATACCCGACCCTTTTTATCAATTCTCTTTGCTGACCAAGATGTAAATATCATATCTTCTTGACATGCTTATCATATGAAGTTCTTATCACAATCATCTTGTTTTTCTATGTTGATATGCCATTTGAGCATATCTAATATCAAATATGTCTACTTACTTTATTCTGTGTTCTTTCTGGGGATAATTGCAAACAAGCACCTGAGGTACTCACTTTTTGCAATTCGTAGCCTTCTTCTTTGATAATGGCATAAAATTGTCCTGAACTTGTCTTTTTTGCGCTTTATATCAATTTGTTTGGAAATTACGATTTTACCCTTGAAGTTTTTTTGAGTAAAAACGATAAAAAATTCATCTCCCTTAATTATCTTCCTTTTTGTACAGTACAAAGAGGAAGAAAAAAATTCTGGATTTTTTGTTTTATTTGTTTGGAAAATGAAGGGTAAATCGTCAATTTGAAACAAAAGGCAACAAAAAGACAGTTCAGGGAATTCTTTTTGCCATTATGAAATAAGAGAGCTACGGTTTGTGTTAAGTGAATGCCTTAAGGTGCTTTTTTTTTTGCAATTATCCCTTCCTAGTTATAAAACTCAATTTTGTATGTGTAAATTGCTCTTTTGGTGGCAGGGTTGGTAAGCAGCGGCTACGAGAAGCTAGGGAACAGGCTGTAGATTATTTGATTCTATGTCTTGCTGGAGTTTGCTTAGGAACAGTAGCTAAAATTAGTGATGAAACATTTGGAGTGCTTGGTTATACATACACCGTCATAGCAGTTTGTAAGTTAAATCTTTCAAGTCCTTCACACTGCAAAGTTCCGTGTCTATATGCCTTCAGATCAGTCATCATCGGCCTTTAATCGGTTTTTCTTTAAATCAATTTTCAGCTCTCTTGTGCAAGATTGCGGCATTGAGGTCATTTTCACTGGATAAGTTAGAGTACATGAGAGAGAACTCATCTGGCATGAGCAGCTTGGCTTACTTTCTTGCTAAGGATACAGTTGACCATTTCAATACAATCATCAAGCCTTGGGTTTACCTCTCCATGTTCTATTACTTCAACAATCCTAGATCATCTGTTGTAGATAATTACATTGTTTTGGTCTGCCTAGTGTACTGCGTTACTGGAATAGCCTATATATTGGCCATCTACCTCGAACCAGGCCCAGCCCAACTGGTGAGACTTTGCACTGTTTTGGTTCGACAACTTTTTAAGTTTATCATCTGACCATTGCTTATGTGCACCGTTTCTATCATTCAGTGGAGTGTGCTTCTTCCCGTTGTTTTGACTCTGGTAGCAACCCAGAGTGGCGATAGTGAGACTGTCAAGGAAATATCCAAGTTTTGTTATTCTAAATGGGCTTTGGAAGCTTTTGTAATATCAAATGCCAAAAGGTTAGTCAAATTACCATCCTTTTGAGTTCAAGCCCTTTAGGAAGGGAGCACTAACGATATTTTGATTCGTAAATAAGTATGGACTCAAGACACCCTTTGTGTAGAAAGGGAATTAATTCTAAACACCAACTTGACCCACCATGAAAAACTCAACAAGGGCGGGAATGTAGAAGGGAGGACTTTAATACCACTTGACCTAACAAAGGCTGGAGAGAGAGAGAGAGGTTCAATAAGGATTAGATAGACAGAAGCCCAACATAAGTTGGGAGGTGGATAAATAAGGTGGGGTTGAGACTTGAACCCAAATCTACAAACTTAAGTTCAAGTGTTTGATCAGTTAGACAAAAGAAAGAGCCTGGAGACCTTTCTTCCTATCTAGCAAAGCTTATCTCACATGTCCTAACCTTCAGTTTTCTTGTGTTGTCAGATATTCTGGAGTGTGGCTGATAACGAGATGTGGGTCACTGTACAAAAACGGGTACGATCTCAACCGCTGGAATCGATGCTTAATCCTCCTTTTAGTCAACGGACTAATTGGTCGTTGTGTTGCGTTCGTTTGTATGGTAACTTTCATTAAGAAGTAAATTGTGTGTCCTCTTCTCCGTGCAGTATTGTCAATTGTGTATACAAACTGGGAATTGAGTCATGAGATCATACCCATGTAGCACCTCGGGTAGGATTTCAAATTATTGACTGGGTAATTCCCTATGTATAAGCAAAGAGAGGTTTGTGTCATGCACTTGTACATCCGAATGAATCCAAATTTATACAAATCTACTCGGAGATTGTTTTTGTACTCAGCTGTGTTCATAATTGATATCTGCTGAGGTGAGAGTGTGTACTAATCCGATGTATTGGACCTTAATTACCCGAGCAAGCCTAATTGGGCCTTTTCCAACCCAATGAGTTGTGATACTGATACTATATAGTTGTGTTGTGTTATGTTATGTTATGTTATGTAAGGAACGTGGTACATCAGATTGATAATAATGCGAAGCAGGGCCCACGAGTGGGTACGACACATATGTTGTCGTTTCCATAAAAAGGATCGAAGGTGAGCATAGAATAGGGGACCTAAGTTCATGCAAGTAGCAGCGGCCCACATCTGGCGGACCCTCTGAGCCGTCCATCACCCTAAAACCCGGGGTCCCACTTTCTTTTCCTGCCGAGTGATCCACTGTACTCATGACCATGTTCATTTATTGTGCGCCTCTTTAATGAACAAGAACTTTGCATGTACACAAACACATCAACGCTATAAATCACCACATTTGATATGTTGTGGCCCCACTGTGAGAAAATTTCTGGTCTAGGAGAAGATAGTAACTAAAACAAAGAAATAAATAAATAGATACACAAAAATGGAAGCTAAGTTGGGTCCAAGGCTTTAAAGCAGAGAGAGGCAGAGCCGAGGAATGGAAAGGAAGTGGCAAATTAGTAGTTTATCCTTAAAGGAAGGGTAGAGTATAATGAAGGAGTGACGTAAGGTGCAATGTTCCTTTTGCAGGGAGGGAAAGAGCAGTGATAATAAATTAGGTTAAGCAGCATTGATGAAAGAAGAAAAGTGTAACAGTGAAGAGCGGGTCAAATCCACCTGTGGCAGAGCGGAGAAACAGTGAAAGGTCTAATTGGCCGAATCAAAATCAGAATGCTACACAAGGACCTCAAATCTTCATAATTAATTCATTATAAATAAATAAATATCAATATATATGGGTTGGGTTGGGTTGGGTTATACGTAGATGCAGAGAGAAGAGATTGAAAAGACTATTGACAAGAAAAGTCGTAGAGAGGATGACAAAGAGTGAGACAGGGTTGATGTCCCGAGTCTAGGAAGAAATAGGGCAAAGGTGTTGATTATTCTGATATATTATAATGGCCACAACAGAGTCTCGGACATATCATGGTATATAATTTCCAAACCATCTAAATCAATGCAACGTAGCTCATGTGCATTTATTACTCCGTACCCTCAAGGCCTCAACACAACACGCTGCTTAACTATAACTATAACTATAAGCAGTCACAACGGATGGGTTATTGGGATGATTTTGCACTAATTACAAATCCGGAGATGGTTTCAGACCCTCGTTTAGGGTTTGTATACTTGCCCGTCAATTTTTTTTGATTAAGAGGTGTAATTTTATACCTAATCAGAACTCAAATACATTAATGTGCGTTAGGGAATAATCTCTCTAACTACTAATAAATAACAGACAAAACGTAAACGTTCGCCGTTCTTGAAATACCATAATTGTCACATACGGTATTGAAACGCAACACAGGCAGGAAGGAAATTAGAGGAAAAGAAGATAGAACTGAAAGTCCCGCTCAAACGGGCGAGTGTAGACTGCATCAGTAGTTGGAGGCAAAGCTTGTATCAGGGACCCCTCCCAAAACTAGTCCGAGGAGGCTAACATTCCTCTTGACAAGGTTGTTTACTAT
>JAYMTN010000100.1:0-22263 GCA_036897425.1 Erodium trifolium
GAGTAAGTTTCGATATTTAACCCTAAAAAAATAACCGCACAATACCGACAAAGAAATGTATACGGTAGAACCGTGTGGGTCCTACCGAGATGGTTGTAAAGAAAGGAAACAAATCTGAACTTAACTTAATCTTAGATTTGGTGATCTTAAATTACTAGATCTTCACTTCATAAACACAATCAATTTCTAGAACTAATATCGCATACATGTTTTCCATCAAAATACAGTTTTTATACTAGTCTCCAAAAAAATAGACTACATAATACAAATGCAATTCATCAACCTATTACACCAAAAAGGATCTTCAAAGTTGGCAAAAGTGTCCAACAACGGAAGTGTTGTCTTCAAAATTAAAACTACCTACCAACAATAAATAAATAAATAATACATTGTACTATAATTAGTTAAAATCAATCAACGATAAAGTTTTTTTTTTTCCTAAATAGTTCATAGCTCAAAACCAACTCATTAATCAAGAAAATCAGTTCATAGCTCAAAACACAGAAATTACATAACACTAGCCAATATACTTTAAAAAAACAAAGCAAATCAGTTAATAGCTCAAAAAATCAGTCCATAATTAAAAGCATTTCAAAATAAAACAATTCATATACTTTACTTTAACCAACATTGAAACTAAAAAACAGCTCAACTAATTACTTTAACATTTTAAACTTTAAAACCAAAGCATTTTTTTTATAGGAAATACGATCTTATATTATAATTGAAATTTACTTACAAAAATGAAATATTGAAATGCAAAAAATTGAAATAACACTAGAACTGAAAATAACGTCGCTCTATAGAGATCAAGGGTCGTTTGAGGAGGATACTGCGACAACGTCTTTCGATCACCGATACAGCGGCTCCAAATTGATGAATCTCTGGAATTCGCCAAGCGGTCGATAACGACAAGGATGAGATGAGATGGGGAGATTTCATGATGATCTGGGTGCGTCTGGACGCTCGGGTCCCCCTACAGCGATAACTACGATTTTCGTGTCTCGGAGTTGAAGGCACGGTCTATGCTTTACATACCTTATGAGTTATTGTCGGACCATTGCTTCGAATGTGGACGTGTAGGCCACATGGCTTGTGGATGTCCCGTCAGCACGAGGGTGCGAGACCTCTCTTTGAGGGCCATTGTGGAGCCCAAGGGAAGTAGGACGCCCTAGAGGGGGAGCAAAGACCACATCGAGTTAGATCGAGAGAAGGGAAAGGCCTTTGGAGTCCATCTCTTGGGTAATGGATTGGACCACAAAACCAGTAAATTCCACAAGACCGCAAGGGTAAAGAGAAAGCAGTGGTGGAGCAGGTTGGGCTACTCAACTAGAGGGGACATATCCCGTCCGGCAGGAGACCGAGGAGAATTAGGTGTCTCGAGAGGGGATACATCCTATCATAGGGACGTTACCAGTACTCGTGACCTCTCGCAATCCGTCCAAGACAAGCATCCGAACCGGTAAAGAGTTCGCAGATACTTCTTCCTCACAGGATATTAGGTCGATAAGATCCCACCAACTAGTGGTAGGTCTCTCCCTCACCTTATCGGGAGCTAGAAACTATATATTCATAGAGCCCTCTTTACCCATCCGAGGGAGGAAAGCGTCAGCTAGCTCTTGTAAAGAGAGCAAAGTCCTACATTGCCATCTTTTTTCCTAAGGAATTGGGTCGACCTAGTCCATGCTTCTAGCCCCCAACAATTATACCGGTGGTCATATATGCTATCGTAGAATATCCTTGGAGGCAACTTTCGAGTACAATGGCGATATTTCTCCATCCCCTATAAACAAGAATTCTTATTTTTACTATGTTTTTCTTGTATCTTTTGGATTATAAACTACTTATTAGCAAAACTTCCCCATGCGGGTGTGGACCGCGTGGTTATTTGCTTTGTGGCATTTCTAAGGCTAATGCGGATCCCATTATTATAACGGTATCGTACGTTAAAAAAAAAATGAAACCACATCATAATAAAGAAACGAGGCGAAATCGACAAAAAATGACACCAACTCTCGCATTGACGAGTAACTGAAGCTCAGGCAAAAGCTTAATGACTCAGGCATTTGAACAATAATCGGGTGCAACGTGTCCCATATATAAAAACTTTACTGTTCACTCTGTAATCTCACAGTTCACACTATTCGTAACACCACTCCAAATATATTTACTCTCAATTTCTTTTGTATTCAATGGCGTCAAGACACCGAGAAGAACTACGAAATGTACGCCAAATGTCTTATTGTGAAGAAGTATCATGAATCTGATGACGTGCTCAGATGAGATGATAGAGCGAGTTGTTCGAGCAAAATGTTCGTCACGTAAGTGCAACACAACAATCTGAATACATGTAGACACAGAGGTTGCGGGGAAAGAGATGCACGTATCATGGTTGACTACTTTTTTATCTCGACGGTGTACGTCGACAAACAGTTCTGTTGTTGGTTGGTGGAGCACGGTAGTTACTTTTATTAAGTTCACGATATAAACCAAAAATACACAACTATTTGATTGTTTTGTTATGAATCTGCAAGTGATTCTATTGTCGACATTATTCAAGGAATCTATCAAAGACCATCAAACACATGTGTGCTATACAGTGAATAGTAACTCTAACTAATGACATATACATCTTGGGCTGCAGGTGCAAAGACCATATCACTACCGCAACTTCCAAAGGACAAAGCGATAAAGGATATCGAACGAGTATTTAGGGTTCTATAAACTCGTTTTCACATCCTTACTCATTCAAGTCGAGTATGGGATAAGAGATCACTCGCGCAAAAATCAAGCATACGTGTATCAACATACACAACATGATCTTTGAAGACGAATGACATGCATATAAAAGATCTATTAAACCGTTGGATGAAGAGGTGACACTCATATCAATAATTCAATGAGACATCTCTAAATTTCAACATAATATTAGAAAATAATAAGAACGTTCGAAATCAGGAAACCCATCAACCCCTCAAAGAAAGACCTCATAAACACATTAGGAATAAATTTGAAGATGATAAGATTTCGACATTCATTTCGTATTTTAATTTTTTTTAGCAAAGTTGAGTATATCAATGTGTAAACTAATATCAAACTTCCTATTCATCCATCCTGTTAATCCAGTTCGGGATATTCCTATTATTTGATCATTTCTACTAACCCAATTTTTACATTTTTTTCTTTAAAATATATTTTCTAACCCGGATCAAACCATATTCTGTATAAGGTCAGAATGGCTTAGAGTATGCAACATATGCGACATAGATTCACTCAGCAACAAAAAAGGTAAAACTACATTTGACCGCAAAGAAAACCCATAATATCCAAAAGCATCACAGATAGGAAAAATAAAATCGCAAACTCGCCTATCTAAGTGAATCATGTGTTGGCTTTTCCGGCCTGAAGAGATTGGATCTTCTGTTGTAACTTGAAGATCTGCAAGATGACAAAACCAATCATGAACAAGTTAGAGAAATGATCCTACAATATATGCACCTTTACGCTCCACATAATTACAAGTTGAAGAGAAATGTAGAAAACGAAATAATGCAAATCTATCTATTATATATTCTAGCAAATATGGAAGCCGGTAAGTTATTAACTTTTCGGCGACAAATATACAGAATAATTTTCAGGTAAAAACCACTCCTTGTGGTACAAACTAGGAACTCATATCAACCGTTAGATTGTCAAGATGAAAGGCTCAGACTTAAAAAATAGTAATTATGAATTGTAAATAAACAGAATTAGAATATGAATTTATTTTATAATAAAACTCCCACTAAAATCATGGGACGTTGGATCCATTGATTCAAAGGCCCAAATGAGTTCTTGGTTTGTACCATAAGGATGGTTTTACCAGACTGTACCCCTATATATAGGGGTAGTTTGGGGTTTTTGACATTTCTTTAGCTCTGCGTGTTCAGCACATGCTCTAAAAAGAATATTCCGTCAATTTTAATAAAATATTCAGTCATTTTTCATCCATTGTAAAGTTTGGGACTGTGCATACTTCAGTAGGCAGCGTACAGGTCATTTTTATTCATTTGACGGCTTTTCCTCTGCCCAATCCATAAGGGCACATTTCAGTGATTCCCCCAAATAAATATATAGGCACGGGATTTCTATGAAACTATAGGGTTCCAAATCCGCATACACAGCAGAGTTCTAATCAAAATATATAATCATGGAACTGTGATTAAATTTGGTATGGGAAAAGTAGCAACTACTAACCGCTTCTTTCTTGCTATTTTGCTTCTCTTCCAAATCCTGAAGAGTTGCATCAAGTCGCCTTCTGAACACAGTTTTAAGTCAAAGAAGAAAGGAAACAATGAAAAGAAGTATCTAAATGGTGATTACCGACAACAAAAAATCTTAGCACATAATAGAAAGCTACATGTAAGGATATGGAGTAACAATTCAAAGTAGTAAAAATTGGATAGCAACCTACAGCGATTAAGAGAAGAAACACATGAAAGAGGGCTAAACATAGATGCTTCCAATGAAAAGCATTAAAAAACAGATCTCAAGATGCACCAAAACACTACATCATGGTGTGGAGATAAATTTTAAAACATGCAGCATATCTGAAACCAGCAAGTTAAGCGATCAAATCAATTGTATTTTACACGAGAACTCCCACAAAGTTGCATCAGAATTTGGAAATCAATACTACCATACTTCATATTTACAAATTGATTAATTTAGTGATGAAAACACAACATAAAGGACCAAATTGGGGAAAGCTATTCTAGAATGAAACTCAACAGGATGCTTCCATCCCATATACAGCAATAACAAATTGCATGTGAATTGAATTCGAAGAAAGCAATACTTCGCATTCTTATTTTAAGCCATTGGTTTCCTATCAATTCAATGGGAATACGTTATTTACACCCTCTCGAGGACCTTTGATTCTCAAAAACGCCCCCTAAAGGTGAGGGGTTATCAGTAATACATTGTCACTTTTCATTATTAATCAAAAACTCACGGATTCACACTGAAAGGTGATGGTTTATCAGGACCACACTATCACTTTTCTCATTTATTTGTGGGTTTTGGGGACAAAATGAATGGAATATGTGGTTTTTTGATGAATAACAAAAGGTGACAGTGAATTACTGACTCACCTTTACCGTGTGTATTTGAGAATCAAAGGTCACCGAAGGTGTATTAATAAAGTTACCCCCAATACAGTAGAGAGCAAGTATCAACCTTAAGTGTGTATGTTAGTAAGTGGACATGCAAATATGCTATCATCATCCGATTTCAGTGACGGATGATTGTCCGATGTGGATTGGATAAATACGATTCACACCTTATTGGACATAGCAAATTCATTGACGTCTTCAAGGCATGATATATTCATTGACGTCTTCAACACATAACTAAGAAAGCATCCCACAAACAATATTCAAGTAAGATTTTACATACCAGCACGAGCACATGATTACTCAGAGTAACATTGGGTGTGAACATTATAAATTAACAAAGCAATCAGTTCTCTTGACAAAGTAACCATCATACACTAACGAACTCCAATATTCAACATTGCAAAAAGATTCCAAAACGAAATATGAACTTAGCAAAGTAAAAGAAACATACAATTCAGCAGTCATGTACTCGATTCTCTTGCGCACGTTGGCATTTGCCTCTGCCAAATCTTGCTTCACAAGTACCGGACCAATCAGTTTATACACATTCGCATCTTCCTGGAGCAAATCCAACTCCTTCAATCACACACAAACCACTTCCCATCAACTACCAAATCAAATTAGTGTCGAGAACCAAGAATCACATATCATTAGAGCTATAAAACTACATAAAAACACAAATTTTCATATCAAATCTTAGATTTCTACATCTCCTTGACAAACCACAGCTTCTTAATAATCAACACCACTCAACAAACAAGTAAACTGAGAAACCCCCTTTTCTCAGCATCCAAACAGAAAATCAGAGGTCAGAAATTAGATAAAAGTAGAAATTAAGAGAGAGAGACCTTGAGGACGAGCTCGTTCTCGCCGAGCTGAATAGTGTACTTCTTTCTCACTTGATGATTCTTAGCGATATCTGATCCGAGCATCAACATCTCCATGTGAGAACATGTACGCTTAATATTATACGATGAATACGATTTGGAGGAAGCTACTGTTTGTACCTTTCTGGAGCTTGCTGAGATCGTTGGCTTTGTTCTCGAGCTCGCGCTGGAGATCACGAGAAGCTGCTGATGAAGCCATCAATGGTCGCCGCTGCTTCTTCTTCTTCTTCTTCCTCCTCTGGACCAGACTGGTTCGAAGCCTCTAGGTTCTCTTCTTCTCAGTCCCGAAGTGCTCTGCAGAGGTCTTGGCTGTTTCGTTTCGTGCTGGATTGGGCTTATGGAGTGTCTTTTTTACTTGGGCCCTGGCCCAAATCAATATGTTCCTAATTGGGCTTGGAAAATATTGAAATTAATATAGAAAGATATTCATCACCAATATTTAACCTGAATAATTTTCAAAATAACGAAATTACCCTTATTCTTTTTAGCCGAAGGTGAGATAAAACATTACGAGATAAATAACCTATCACAAATGAAAATCCGTGTGAGGTAATTCATTCTTTTCATTTAGTTTTGGTCGTCGTCGACAATGATACAACTAAAATGTAGCTAGATAACAGTTTATCATAAAATAAAGATGACAATAACGACCTATCATTTCTTAGTCACCGTTGATTAGAATCTATAAAAATTAATAGTAAAAAAATATTTAAAGCAATAGGGGACCTATGTCAGTATTAAAATGACGAAAATACCCTTCTTTTTTGGTTGAAGAAGATTAACACGAAATACAAGAAAAATCGATCACAACGGAAGATTCTAAGAGATAATTCAATCTTTTTAGTTTAGTTTTTACTAATGCAATCGAAGATCCTAAAATGAAAACGACAATAACAACTTATCATCTGATTAAAGTACACGCTATCGGTTGGAACTTTCTCCCTACTTCAAGAGTTCAACGAGGAAGAAGTCGAAAGTACGAAAATGCCCTCGAAGCTTAAGACTACAAAAAGGCCCAGACGAAGAAGAAACAAGCAGGAGAAGAAAAAAGACAGAGGAGAGAGAGCTCCCCCACCACTTTCGTCCGTTTCGGCAACCGACACCTCTCGTCTCTCTTCTTCCTCCTCCGCTCCGCCATGGATTACGGCGAAGCACCCCTCCCCTCCGCCTCCGTCGAGACGGAACCGTCTTCTCCACCCCGAGATTCAAGTCTCTCCCCCGTCGGAACCCCCGAAAACGCTGTTCTCGAGGAGGTTCACTCGCCGCCGTCCGACGATGACGTCGACGGCGCCGATCACGAGCATGAGGTCGCTGCCTCTGCTGACGATCTCAAGAAGAAGATCATTAAGCAGGTGATTTCCTGCTCTAGTTTCGATTTGTTTGTATACTTTCCAACCTAGAAGCTCAGATTTGAACTTTAGATGATTCCTTGGATGTAGATGTAGATGTAGATGTAGATGTGATTGTGGCTTGTATTGTTATCTATAGGTCTAGATAAATGATTAGAAACTATAGAGGAGATTGTTATTAGATTGTGACACTTAATCTGTGTTGTAATTTTTCAAATGGACATACTCAATATTGCAGTTTTTGTTTGTTTGTTATGCAGGTGCAATATTATTTCAGTGATGACAACTTGCCTACAGACAAGTATATGCTGGGTTTCATTAAGAAGAACAAGGGAGGATTTGGTAAGTTCTCTTTTTGAAGTGTCATCATTTGGGTTATGTAAGTCTTTTTTTTTTCATTTTCTGTCAATTATGTGTTCATAGAGTGTATTTACAGCAATAGAGAATAAGTCCTATGAGGGATTTCTATTTCTACTAATTTGTTTTGCTGAGCTCCCTTATGCAAATTTGGATGATATGTGAAACATAAATGAGACTGCGTGTTTTCTGTTTCAATTGTCACAACGATGGAATTGCAGAAAGTAGTTAAAATTCCATTAGTATGTTGTTTATTTTACTTTAGCTTATTAGCTGGCGAGCTTGTAACTTATTTCTGTAAGAAGAATGTTACTTCTATCGATATGTGCGTGTGAGTCCAACATTAGTTATTTCAATGTCTTCATTATGTGGGTCCTGGTAATACCTTGCTAGAGAATGTGTGAAGGAATAAGATTTCAATTGCTTGCTTTTCCTTGTCGTTTTGGTTTTTACCACTGTATAATAGAAATTGCAAGTCATGGTTGATAATTTACCTGATTAGTGCTTAGCCTACTCCCGCTTAGTGTTTATGTATTCGGGTCCGAGCATAACTAAATTGCATGCTACATTCTGCTCTATCTGCAAATATACTTTCAACTGTTCTTATGTAATATGACCAATTGACCATATACTTGTGAAAGTTGATGATATTTTCAGTGAGCATCTATTATCAATTGGAATAAGTTAGTTTCAGTTATCAGTATCACTCTCTTACTCCTAATTTGCGCTATACTTTACCTTCTACATTACTTGGGAATTTTTAAGCGGCATTTGGGTTCGATAAAAGCTACTCATATACAGGGTTTGTTATGAGTCCATATGTGAGTCTTTGTCACACAATAGATCAATATAAGTTTAAGCAAGTGTTGATATACATCTTGGAACCATGATGTGAAAGGATAGTCTTGGGGTCAATAAGGTGTCCTATGTGTATATACATCTTTGGTTGTTGCTCCACAGTGGGCCCATTCCCCCAACAGTGGTCGCCATTTTCATTTATATGCTGATCTTATGTTCTTAGTTGACATCTTTAGGGTTCATATCAATTTTGCTTCTTGCAGTTCCTATTGGGATTATAGCTTCTTTCAGAAAGATGAAGAAACTCACCCAAGACCATTCAGTCATAGTGGATGCATTGAAGGAATCTTCCTTGCTTGTAAGCTGCCTCTGCTTCATTAACCAACTAGTATTATTGATTATAGTTTCTTAATGTGCTTGAAGTAGCGAATCATATGATGATCTTACCTGATAAATACAGGCCGTAAGTTCAGATGGGAAGAAGGTGAAGCGGGTTAATCCTCTTCCATTGACTGAAGTTAAGGATCCAAAGGTATTTACTCAAAGGAATGTGATCGATTTGATCTTATATTATTCAATTTATTATTAATATTATTTTGGCATCTAACTTCCGGTCTCTAGTTATGTACAGTTTTGGTGGAAAACTTACCTGAGGATCATTCAGTGGAGAACATTAAGCGAATATTTGGCAAAGCTGGAGCGTATGTTTTGTACTTTGTTTCTGTACCCACCATGTCATCAATAGATGCTTTCTATCTAATTGTGATTTTGTTTCTTTTTAAATTTTCAGTATAAAGAATATCTGCTTTCGTGATCCAAACGTGCCTGAAGAGCCAAAGAAAGGTAGCAAGGCAGAAGTGAGGATCAGTGGTAAGGTATGGAAGTGAATGAGATCATGCCTAACCCAAAACCGTTTCATGTGTATAAACTCTAATATTATTTACTTGCTAGTTATATCCCATTTCTTTCCCCTTGTACAAGTCCTTATGTTACATATATAATGATGTTCTGGCATGGACAACCCCAATAGGGTGTATTGGAAGTTCACGATCATAAGTTTGTCTCTGCATACTCCCTGATGCCTGGCCCACAAAGTTTATAGTCCTCATGTGCCTCATTTATCCAGCTCATCGGGGTAGGGTCCTTGTGGATCAGGGATTGCAAGTTGGAAAAAAAATCAAAGCATCCTGGCCAATTACCAGATTATCTAATTTATTAAACTGTTATATTCTCTTCGGCTGCTATATAGTCCTTTTTAATGCAAGTTTGAAGATTATGCTGTTTTTTTCTCTCTTTTTCCTTTCCTTTTCTTCAGCTCAATGCTCATATATTTGTAGGACAAGCACACTATTAGTCGACCTATTGTTGAGAATTACTAGTTTCTCCCTTTTGGTCGGTAGCCTATACACTATCCAAAATAGTCAGCCAGCTAATTAACTGCCACTTAAGTAGCATTGGGAGGACATGACATGTGTATATGAAGTGAATTTGCTGAATCTGTTTTAATGTTTTTTTTATGTTCGTTAATCGTCTTATTAGTGAATGAAAACTTTATTAATTATCCTCACCATTTCCCTCGCAGTTACATGCTTTTGTTGAGTATGAGACGGAGCAGTCTGCTGAGAAAGCTGTGAGTGTCTTTTTGTCTCTTAAATGCTACTTGCATGTGTTACATGATTCATAGATATTAGATATTAAGGATGTGGATAGCTATCCACTACAAACCCCCCTCTTTAATACAAACTACAAACCCCTAGGAGTCAATGGATGTAAAAAAATCATTAATAGTGTGAATTGTAAATATACAGAACTTTGAATTTATCTTTATCGTCAAAACGCCCCCTAAAATACATGGGCCATTGGGTCCACTTGGTCTAATGGCCCAGATGAGTTTGTAGTTTGTATTATATTAGGGGTTTGTAGTAGATAGTCTCCCTTACGAATGCACTGTTGTTTTTAATGGCACAGGCGTCAACTCTGAATAACGAACAAGACTGGAGAAATGGAATGAGGGTGAAGCTTCTCAGTCGAGTGGTAAGTAGTTCCTCCATTATTACTAAATCCGTTATTAAATCTCTTTCTTGGGATTTCGGACGTGATTTTACTTTTGTGTTTTAGGGGAAGTATGTGCAGCGAAGACAAGCCTGGAAGGGACATGATTCTGATAAGAATGGTGTTGGGCTGTCATCTGAACAAGCTGGAGGAGATGAGAAAGACCGTAACTGTGAGCGTCATGATGATGCGCCCGATGAAGAGGTAACTAGGTTCATTTTTATTCAAGTCATACCACCTAATAGTACACTATATATCCTTTTACTTTTGGATGATAAGCATATTTTGTGTGTCACTTCCATTGAGTAGTACGGGTTAGAAAATATTGGTTATATTTTCTCCTAGTGGCAAGCAAGCTTGATTATCTTCAAAAATCATAGTGAAGCTAGTGCTCCATTTTCCCATCATACCCGTCAATTAAGATAATAACAGGGGATAATGTCACTCAGTTACCTGGTAGTATGTATGCACCATTCTCAACTAACTATGCCTAAGTTTAAAAAGTTTTCAACAACCTCCTTAGTTTTTTTAGGTCTCAGTTTACCCCAATCTCGTCAACTTTTTTTGTGAAAAATGATGGAAGTACCCTCATGTAAAAAAAAAAAGAGTATTTGCGTCATTTCATATCCCCACAAGTTGACGTGATTGGGGTAAACTGAGACTAAAAAACGTAGAGGGTTGTTGAAAACTTTGTGAACTGAAAGGGTAGTTGATGTACACATGTTTTATTTATCATTCTAATCCTCTCCTCATTTCAGGGTGGTGATCATTCATTTAGGGAGAAAAATGGGCAAAAGGGACAAATTCGAGGACACCCAAGAAGGAACAACAAGTATCGCAGCACCAATGGCCACGGTATATTCGATAAACCAAGGATTCACTTGTCACTTGTCTGGTTTCTTTGCACTTAGGGATAATTGCAAAAAAGTACCCTAAGGTGTTCATTTTTTGCAACTTGTAGCCCTCTTCTTTAATAATTGCAAAAAAAAGTAACATAAACTTGTCCTTTGTTGCAATTTGTATAAAATGATGAGTTTACCCTTTCTAAGTAAAAAAAAAAAATCCAATTTTTCATATCCCTTAATTTTCTTCCTCTTTGTACCGTGCGAAGAGTGAGAGATTCAAAGGATGTGGAAATTTGAATTTTTTGTTCTATAATTATTGTTTTTTAAATTCAAAATTTCCAAATTAATACACAGTGCAACAAAAAGACAAGTCCATAATAGTGCTTTTTTTAGAGTTACAAGTTGCAAAAAGTGAGTTATTTTAGGGTACTTTTTTTGCAATTAACCCTGCACTTACAATTAGTCCCAACTGAAGCGCCCGCTATTCTGTCTTTCAGGCCACTGGACAACTTCATCCACTCATGGCACTGAACCCCATAAACCACCTCCAGGACCCAGAATGCCCGACGGAACAAGGGGATTCGCAATGGGCCGGGGCAAGCCATGGCGACCGATCAAAGTTGGGAAGTGTTTCGGGCCATGACGGCCCGAGTTGTTCGCATATCATCTCCCAGGTTTTTTGTGAAGAATGGTTATTGACTGAAGTATAGGTGTTTGTTTGAATATGCCTCTGGATAGTGTATGTTTCTTTTAGTGTTGCCGTTTGAATGTGAATGTTTGTTTACTTCTTGCCCTTCTTGTTGCACATATTTGTGTTTCCTCTCCTCCAGTTTGTACTTGGTTTCAATTTAGTCCTAATTTTCTAGAACTGTTCAGATTTTAGTTCGTTTAGGACTCTAGAATTGAAATAAAATGGTTGAATTGAGAGTCACTTTAGGGTATATGTATATATCTTTTTGGACTTGATTAACCATTGTAAATTTTAATTAAAATGATAATTGGGTGTAATCCTTTATATCACTATTTTATTTTCTTAGGACCTAGGTTTTTTCTGTAACACATAATTTTAGTTGTGTTATTCTCAGTTAACTATTCTTAAGCTTAAAAGGTTACAATCTTGTAAATTTTGTAGTCTCATTTTGTTCCACTTTGCTCATATTCAGTGTGAAGTAACAAACACATCTTCACGAAATGACATGGGTATTTTCGTCATTTTGAAATTGAAATACGCTGGAAGGATTCGTCACTCTGCTCGAATCCAAGTAGTTAATTCGCCTAGTTTGTCAGAACTTGTCATACGACACGATATTTTAATGAGATTATACCTACTTCGTGATTTGAGAATATCCTTGGAATTACACATCCCTATTACGTATATTCAATCATATTCGTCCAAATAGTGGATGAAGGAACAACATAAACAACAAAGCTACATTACCGAGAGACTATATAGCAGGGGAAACAGCTTCCTCACGGGATTTGCTACGGAGGGGAAAGGTAAATAAAAGAGAAAGAAGGGAGCGTGGATTTGACTCCTACACCACCGATTGAATTGAAAATCCGACTTTATGCGAACAATGTCCACAACAATAAAATCCGTTTTTCTATCAATCGAGAAAAAACAATCAATCATCCCTCATTAACAACAGAGTTTAAAGTAGTCTTTACTTCAATCGCCTCTGAAAAATAAATGAACATTCTCAAATGTCCCCCAAAATGTAAATAATAAATGTAAGATAAATATCAACAACAATGTGGATCAAATTATGGATGGACACAACAATATAAACTTTAGAGTATCATTGGGTCTCGAATGAATAATAATTAAGTAGAACCAACAACAAACATTTCCGACCGTTGAAAGAGGTCCCCGGACGGAGCCCCCAAGTAACTGTTAATCAAAACCTCCCAACGTCCAGCCTCACGCGCCAAAACACCGCGTTTGAAGCTCCATCGCGCCCCGAACCCAATATATAAACCAGCCTCGTCTTCGCCGGACCGGTTTCGGATCTCAGAAAGTCCATTTCCATGGGATCTTCTTCTCCTCCTCCTCGTCTCTCGCTTTCGTTGCCTGTTCTTTAGCGGTCAACGTCATGCGATCTCAATCTCGCTGCTCTCTCGATCTCGCTCCGCTGCAGTTCAGATCGCGCGGCTCTCGCTCCGTCCGTTTCGGCTTCGCTGCTCGCTCGCGCCGAGCTCTCAAGGTTTTTGTTTTGCTCGTTCTGTTGTTGATAAAATGATGAATTCGTTTTTTTGGCGTCTGTTTGGTTGCTGAGAAACTGGATTAGGAATGAGGAGGATTGCGAGCTTTTCAAGCTGGTTCTGTTGTTGATGAATGATGACTTCACTTCTTATTCGAATTTGATGTCTGTTTGGATGCTGAGAAAGTAGATTAGGAATGAGGAAGATTGCGTTTTCTAGGATTTTTCTTTTCTCTGAGCTGTGTTGTATGGAATTGTGGATGTTAGATTAGTGAAAGAGGCTAGAGCTTCATGAGCAATTTTTTTTGTGTGTTTGTGATGGTTTTAGTTAACTTGAAGTAATATTAAGAATGAGGAAGATTAAGTTTTCTCTGAAGGGTTTTTTAGCTTGTACTGTTGTCGACAATGATGAATTCGTTTTCCAAACTTCTGTTTGGTTGCTGTGAAACTAGATTAGGAATGCGGAAGGTTGCGTTGTCTCCGAATTTTTCCCCTGAGCTGTGAGCAATTTTTTGTGTTCGCAATGGTTTTTATTCTCTTGAACTAATATTAAGAATGAGGAAGATTGCGTTTTCTTTGATTCTTTGAGCTTTATTTTGCTTGATTCTTAATCAGGAAGAAGAAAAAGGTAATGAGTTAGAGCTGCTTTGTTTTTGTGGTGGTGACATTTTGGCTTTAGTTGCTCAGAAAATCAGGGGAATTGCATTTTGTTTGTGCTGAAGTGGGAGAATTGTTTCTTAATTAGGAAGAGGTAATTGAGAATATCAGATCTATTAGGGGACTGTTTTTATTGATCACGTGATCAAATTGTTCTGTTAGTGTTGCTTTTTCTGTTCTTAATCTGCTGAGGAACATGACTAGGAATGAGGAGGATTGCATTTACTAGGATATTCTGTGATGTTTTGTTTGATTTGTAGTCAGGAAAAAGGATTAGAGAATATAAGTTGAGTTAGGGTGGAGTGTTAATTGATTTCATGGGCAGTTTTTTTTTTTTTTAATTTGTAAGAAGATGATATTTTTGCTCCCTTTTATTATCTCTCTGGATTATGCAGTCCTTCGCTTGTTTTTAAAGCTTACAAGTTTTTTCATATGGTCTGCTATTCAATGTTTGAATGTGCTTTGTTTTGGTTATGTAGTTAAATGGAACAAATGTTCGACACCATGAATGCCATTCGAGACGCAGTTTCGTGCAATATAGGGCTGCTGATGAGGTAATTTTGATTTCCTATCCGCCATGCTATTCTTAATATGTATGTTATTGTTTGTGTACTAACTTTGAATTAGTTAAAGAATACTGGAGATTTTGCAACACATTCAAGGTCTGGGATATGGATAAGCTTTATTGAGTTGATTTTTGATTGCATGGAAATAAGTAATAAGAAAACACATTGTAATGCATGGCTCTGCCATTCATCTACTGCACTTGACCTTCATTTTTATGCTTCTTTTTTTTGTGTAGGATTCTGGCGACCTTATGTCCCTGGATAACTGGGATGACAATGAGGAGTCCATCGGATATGCCCATTCCTCTAGTGATGGTGATGACAGTGATGGGGATATAACGTTAACTCCACTTACTGATGTTGACTTGCCTGCAATTCATGTGTCAACTAATGACGCTGTCACAGTTGCTGCCAGCCGGCTTGCAACGCTCGGAGGCGGCCAGAAGAAACGCAGGCAAGGACCTCTACATTTGTATTCCTCATTTAATTTATTAGGTGGACGTGGAAATATAGCTTTTTTTTTCTTAATTATAAGTCAAGATCACTCCCCTTTTAAGGTCAAGGTAGTTAAACTCCTTTTTTGTAAAAAAATATATCATCTTATATCTTTTTTTCTGGTGTAACATCGATTAAGAGCACATAGAGTTGAAGTGTATGCTGTTTTTTATCTTGCTAAAGATAAACATGCACAGTGTAAACTCAGGAAGAGGTCTTGACTGTATCTTGTTTTTTCATTTCCTGTAAATGACCCGGTAACTTACTAGGAATTTCAGAGGCCCTCTTTAAGCCCAGAAACGATAATCAAAGATACGAATATACTTCACCCTTTTCCCTATGCAGAAGATAGGGAAACCAATGAATTAGGTTTGTTTACGAGTCATCTTTTTTTGGTCCGCTCTCTGAAACTCACCTTCATTGAGCCAACCTTATATTGTTAGGACATGGTTCATTCTCTTATAGTTTTGTGGACTTCGAGTATACCATTCTACTGATTGGTTTACTTTGGTCATATTGAAATATAGGCTAATGTCAATTTTTTACTTTAGTGAAGTAACCTTCTTCTTTTATGCTGCAGGATTAAATACGGAGTTTTACTCAATCTGGGACTAATAACGTTCCTGGTTTCACTCATATCATATACAGATTGGTGTGCATGGCGCATAGTCAGACTACCTTTAGAGCCATTTTACTTGTCCCGCCCCTTCTTTGTGTCGGCACTTCTAGTGACATGTGCAGGCTATGTTTGCATCCCGTTACTCGATACTTGGAAGGTTTATCAATTAATTCGGAAAGGAGGGCCTCCTCAAAACTCCTTAAAAAGAAGAACCCCAACAATGGGTGGACTTTTCTTTATACCCATTGGTGTAATTGTTGCAAAGTTCATTGCTGGCTTTTCTTCCATTGAAGTTTCAGCTGCAGCAGCAGTAACTGTTGCATTTTCTGCAATTGGATTTGCCGACGACATGTTAAGCCTTGTTAAAAACCAAAACCGTGGTTTATCTGCCAGATTAAAACTTCTTTTTGAGGTAAATATGCTCTTTTTGCCTGTTGAAATCCCAAAATTTCCAGCTTTTTCCCCTTACATTTGAGGTTTGTTCTAAAAGTTGCAGATAATACAAAGCTCCCTTACTTGCAGGTTGCTATTGGGGCATGCTTTACATTTTGGTTGGATAGCAAAAGCATATCATCTCCTTATGGCATGTATACTCTCTTGTAACTAATCTTATCAACAATTGTCTGATGGTAACCTGCATATCTATTCCTTTGGTGAAAATTTTCAGGAATGTCAACTCAAGTTCCGGGGGTTAAGTATGTGTCAAGGGTCTCTCTTTTATATTAAACTAATCTTTTTTTCTAAAACTCTAACTGCTGTGGATGGTATAGATGGTAAAATCCAAAAGAGGTAGATTTATGAACTTGTAAATTTTGGAATACTTAGAGTAATCTCACGGGAAGTAGTGGAGTTTCCTTAGATGAATAAAGTGTCATGTAATTAGTAGCTTATTTAACGTTATGGGTTTGAAATGTTTATATTCAGTCAAGTACCTGTACATAACGAGAGAAGTCTTAGATGTTGATTTGATGAGTTCGAGGAAATCTAGAGCCTGTAATTGTATCAGTTAGCCTTTCTCTGATTAAATGCGTTTATTTATTTTTGAAGCCTTCTTTTTTTCGTTTAACATTTTCATTCAAAGTTCCTTTCGAATTTTGTAATGATAAAATATAATAATGAACACAATGGCTGATAACGAAGAATATTGTATAATCGCTAATGCACTAACTGGGTCAAATAGCTGCCATTGTCTCTCATATCCCTTTTTCCGTTTTTGCAATCCAGGAAAATGTTGGTTCCTCTTCCTGCGATTGGTCTAGTGTGCTTTGGACAATGTTATCACTTGTTGTCAACATTTTGTTTTGTTTCCATGGGAAATGGCGTAAATTTATCGGATGGTCTTGATGGGCTTGCGGGCGGGACATCTGCGTTGGCTTTTATCGGAATGTCAATTGCAGTTCTTCCAATTTGTCCTGGTATGTATGAATTTCAATGAAATGTGAAAATGTGGTTTAAAGCTATGTTAATCTCCCATAATACGTATATTACTCGGATGGTTGATATAGTTATCTAGAAATTGGGCATAATAATATTACTACAACTTCAATATACACCATTATTATGCGCACCAATCTTCTGAGTTATTGGTAAATATATTTCTGTTTTAGTGAACCACGTATTTGCAAAAACTTGTGGTGAACTATGTGCGTTTTGTAAATACTATAGGTGAACTATTTGTTTTTGTTTTTTTTGCAAATGACGTCCTCCAACTATTTTCGTCTACAAATCCACTAACGGGGTCAATTTTCTTTTTGCAAAAAGTTGTAAGTAACCATGCAAAAGTGTATACATAAGTGTTCCAAATTGCAAAACACGTATAATGTAAAGGTCAAAACTGTCATTTCCGAAAAAAATGAAGTCACATGACTAATTTCCGTTAAAGATAACAAATATGCAGATGGAAAATAGTTGGGGGTGTCATTTGCAAAAATAGAAAAGGGTAGTTCACCGATAGTATTTGTGAAGTGCGTATAGTTCACCACAAGTTTTTGCAATTATTTCATTTTCTGTACATAACTTTGGGATATATCTTGAATACTAATTATTCACGTTTCTTGTCCAATTAGATTTGGCTATATTTGGATCATCAATGGCAGGAGCCTGTGTGGGTTTTCTTCTCCACAACCGATATAAAGCATCTGTATTTATGGGTGACACGGGGTCTTTGGCACTAGGAGGAGCCCTAGCTGCAATGGCTGCTTGCACCGGAATGTTTTTTCCTTTATTTGTTGCATCCGGAGTTTTTGTTTGGGAAGCATTATCTGTCATTGTGCAGGTACGCGTCAATCATAAAAATAAATTCAAAGTTTTGCATATTTACTTTTCATGTCATTTATGATCTTTTCTAAATCTGAACCATCCATTCCCTTCGATAGAATGGCCCAAATGGGTTCTTAGTTTATGTTTATTTGGGTTTACATTAGATAGTAATCCTAGTTAAGTGAGAAAAAAATGATAAGGTTAGGTTAGTAGTGTGAAATTATACCAATGATATTTTTATCACACCGACTTTTAAGTTTTCTCACTTTACTCTATTTGGTAACAAAAGACAAAAATACCCCAACAATAATTCAGGGATCTCAGGCAAAATTGACGGTAGCAGTCACATATTTTTAAAATTTTGTAAATCAACGAATGGTATTTTTTTCCATTTATTATCATATATAGAAAATTTGTACTTGTGTAGTTAGATGAGAAGATTTTAAAATTAGATAAATGTAGTTAAGTGAGATTGTCCCGATAATGTTTTACTACATTATTCGATTGAGTGTTTTTATGTTACTACTTAGTCGGTACCATTCCAAACTTTCTCTGATCACCGAATCGTGTTTTAGGTCTCATACTTCAGGACTACCAAGCACTTGAGTGGAGCTGGACGCCGCTTGTTATATATGGCGCCCTTTCATCACCACCTCGAGTTATGTGGGGTCAAGGAACCCGTTATAGTTGCAGGAGCATACCTGGTAACATCTGTCTTGTCTTTGCTTGCTGGCTATGTCGGTCTTATTTCTGCATAACCCAAATTCTTATTCAACCCAAAAGATCAATTGTTTACCTTGTCATTTATTTATCGAACTTCGATAAATACGAGGTACAGTAGTCAGTAACATTCGATACACACGTAGCAGTAGCAGATAATTTAGTGTAGTTGTTTCTTACACATATCTTCATGTATTGTTTTGGGGGTAACGTTGATAACACACCCTCCACGACCTTTTAATTTCAGAAACACACTATAGGTACCGGCTTATAAGGAACACACTGTCACCTCTCTCATAAATACAAAAAATCGCAGATTCCGTTAATTTTCTAACCATTCTATTAGTTTGGGTCATGATTCTTGCACGTTACTTCCATATTTGCACGGGGTTTGACGGCTGTAGTCAAAATTAACCGAGTCCGTGGGTTTTTTTGTATTTACGAGGAAGGTGGTAGCGTGTTCCTGATAAGCCTACACCTATATATGTGTTTTTGCAAATCAAAGGTTCGAAGTGGTGTTAATAACGTTTCCCCTTGTTTTTTTGCTATGTATACCACAACTTAGTCGATTTCCGTCTGAACTGTAATAGTAAAGGTAGACTATTTATCTTTTATTTAAATGTTGTGCTTTATGTACTTTGTTTTGTATCCTTTAACAGCAAGATCTTGAAAGTTGAGACAATTTTTGTTTATCTTTCTGAATACGATGAATCGATTCTTCTTAGCTACAATTGTTATTATTTTCTATTCAAACTATATTGCTCAGTCTTTAGCTACAACATGTCTTGTATTGCTTCATTGGCCCTATAAGAATTGGCACAAAATATCATCTCATAATAGACTTGAGGACAAGCCTCTTCAAAGGAGAAGGAAGTGATCATGGAGTCAAAGCACGATAAGATGGGCGGTCGCTAACTATTGCTCCTATTGAAGAAAGCAACTCGATAGTTGTTGATTCAAGCGGGTCTCTTAACATTGTTGAAGGGTTCATAGAGACGTATATTGTGGTCATACTCGTCCCCCAACAATCAGTCACTACTCTGTTTTCTTCTGATAGAAGCCTTGTTCGCCCTGCATTTGAAGTGATCATCTTCAAATGGATACATTGGCACAAGTTATTGAGACGAAATCTCATCTCTAATTCTCAGTCAAGAGGAAGTCCAAATCTTTGCAACCATTTTTGCTTGAATTGTCCGTGGACGGGTCGATCAAACTTGAGGACAAGCTTTCTTTATGGAGGATGATTTGTTATGATCAACTCATGACTCCGAAGAGAAGTGATAAAGCGGCACCATTTTGCAAGGGAAAGAGAGGCTGTGAACAATACCGTTTCGATAAGTGGGCATATGTGGGCTGGTTAAGGGATACACCATTGTTTCTATTAGGTTTTAGCGTGTAGTGTATAAAAATACCCGATTGATTAACGATTAGATCAGTGTCTATTTTAATACAAGATTTCTTGTTGGTTGTTTAATCAAACATTTTAGGTCCCAATCGTGACAGATTATCGGGTATTATTGGGAGTAATTGTGGCTACTCTGCTAGTGCTAGCTTTGGCATTGCTGCGTAGATCAAGACCGAAGAAGAGAGCTAGAGCTAGACATAAGGGTATTATCGTCATTTCCACTTCAAATATAACCTGTCCTAAATCTATTCTATTCACTTTTCACGCCCTCTCCGCCGCAACTGGCCCCTTTCCACCGTGCTTCTGCCCAGTTCCTTCCCCTCTTGCGGCGGCTCTGGGTAGATCGCGCCCAAGGATTCGAAGATAGCAGCCACGACAAGAGAAGCGCTAAGTCATTATAAATGCTGCCGAACTTGCCAGTTATGATCAAGTGAAACATGTATATATTTCAAATTAATTGAAAATTCCTGGATTTATGAGATGAGATGGTGGATCAGTGTGTTCAGATGCCACATATTTTTATTTTAACTATATAGATTACAGATTTGGACTGCAAAGTACATTTTTATTATCAGCAATGTTGTTCACTAAACAAGCTTATCTGAACTAGGACATTAGACTATCCACTGTGGAGGTTTCTGTGCGTCGAATAGGGGCGTCGATTCGACATTTTTTAGGAAAAAAGTCTAAAACTCACGATTCCGTCAATTCGACACCCGTCTTAATCGATGGATTCACCGACCATCTATTCGGATTTAAGCCCGATTGAATCGCCATGCGGCCCAAATAAATTGAAAATAATTTCAGCCCACTTTTTTTCTCATAAATCGGGCCTACCTTTTTTTTATTTTTCGTCCAATCAGACCGGGATTAGACCTAGTATACTATGGATAGCCTTAGTAGTTTTTCTTTTTGTGTCAATTTATGCTTGCCGGCTTGTTTATAATTGAACATACTGTGTTTATTCTCTTTTGTTTCATTGAGCACAGTGAGGGGGCTTCTACTGGTTCGAAATTCTAAAATACCGCCAATCTCAGTCTCAACAATGGCTCATCAACACCACCCTGTGTGCTGGTACCTACACACAGGGTGCCGGTACTATATGCTAGGTGATGGTACCCTACATATACGGAGTGTTGATATCTTGTGCGCAGTGCGGTCAAAGTTAGTGTTATTTACGAAATTGCCACCACGCACGTGATACGATCTAGGCCTTCTGAACTCGCGAATCCAGTGGTTCAGATTAATCCTCAGTTTGCACGATATAGACAATTTGTATTGGATATCATCCTTTTATGTATATATCATCCATTTAATACCCTGGGCATCACATGGTCTATTGCTTTGAATGCAAAATCAGTAGCTCGAAGACAACTCTCAAAGTAGCTTAGTGCACCAAAAGCAACAACTCATAGACTACAGCAACAACATACATCAACGGGAGAAGACACCGCCGAGGAACGCCAACAGCAACTCATATTCATTCAATTCAGTGTCGCGCCATACTCGATCATTGATTTTCCTCACCTTCCTCCACATCTCGACATACCCTTCACCGGATCTAACTAGCTTCACGAGAAATGAATCCGCAAGGGCAGAGGGATCAGCGGGATAGGCAGCCTCATCTTTATTCACTTCTAGCTCTTCCTCCTTCACAGTTCTCACAGCACTGGACAGCTTCACCCGTACAGGGAAGGTTGGTGGACCACTTCGGTACTTCATGTTGGCAAGCCAAACACCATACCTGCCTAATAATGGAGTTTCATTTCCAAAGTGCCTCCAGAACTTTGCTGCAGACAAAATGCATGTAAGAAGACAATGGTAAAAAGACGAAGGGTTAAATATCGAAACTTACTCTTAAGTATTGGTCACGAACACTACACTGCCCATGTGTGGA
>JAYMTN010000101.1:0-22262 GCA_036897425.1 Erodium trifolium
CGGAGGGCCCCGGTTCCGGTGCCGGAATTGGCCGCCGGTGCCGGTTAACCGACCGTGCCCACCCCTAGTTGAGAAGAGAGGGGGAGAGATAGAACCTATTTTTGCTACCCATATATATTTTTATTTTCATCGCTTTTTTTTTCCTTCTATTTTCAGAAATTATAATCTCTTTTCCCTCTCTCTCGAATCAGCTCGGAGCTTCCTTGTTTTAGGGTTTATCGATTCGTTAGCACTCGTGTCAATTTTGAGCTCCGATTTCTAGGGTTTTCTCTGTCACCTCCTCCGATCTTGTTGTGAATGTAAGTTCCTTTTTTATCCACCTGTTTCTTCAATTCAGAGCATATATTGTATATAGATTGTTTTTCGAATTCTGGGTCTACCAGAAATTGCTGCCTTTCGTCTTTGAGTCCTTTGAATTCTGACCCTTATTTCTTTGTGCTTTAGAGTTGACTGTATTGTTGGTGTTCTCGCGTGGGATTGTGATTGGTTTTGTTTTTCCTGTTGCACGCCCATTTTCACCTCTCATGGCCTCGTGTTGATGAATTGCGAGGAAAACCCATGATTTTGGGGGCCTCAAGTTGGAACTTTGATTGCTGTTTTTTTCAGGAGGAACAGGGTTTTGGGTTAGGGTTGTGTTGAAGAGTTAGAGTTTTGTAATTATGATCAAACAGTTTTTGGGTAAGTTGCCCCGGAAGCCGTCCAAGTCCTCACACAGTGACTCTAACAATGATGGAGGGGTGAATCCATATTTGTCTGCAAACTCGTCCAATTCGGTTAACAGCTCGAAATCCAGCTCTGCTGCTGTGAAGACTTCAAATTTGGGCACAGGTGCTTCTCGCAACAATAATGGTACTGTTGGGCCTCACTCAGCTGGTGAAGGTAAACCAAATCAAGGGAAGAAATCAGCTGCATCTCTGTTGGGTCCGGTTATGGTATCTGGTGTTTATGAAGCATTGCCTAGTTTCAGGGATGTTCCAAGCTCTGAAAAGCAGAATCTGTTTATAAGGAAGCTGCAGATGTGCTGTGTTGTCTTTGATTTCACTGATCCTACTAAGAATCTCAAGGAGAAGGACATTAAAAGACAGACTTTGCTGGAACTTGTCGATTATATTTCCTCTGTTACTTCGAAGTTCAATGAGGTTGTAATGCAAGAGATAGCAAAGATGGTAGCGGCCAATTTGTTTAGAACATTTCCATCTGCCAATCATGAAAATAAAGGTCCTGAAACATATGATCCAGAAGATGACGAACCAACTATGGAACCTTCCTGGCCTCATCTTCAGATTGTGTATGAACTCTTGCTTAGATTTGTGTCTTCTTCAGAGACGGATGCCAAGCTTGCAAAAAGATATATTGACCATTCATTTGTGTTGAGATTGCTTGATCTCTTCGATTCGGAGGACCAAAGAGAAAGGGAGTATTTGAAGACAATCATCCACCGTATATATGGGAAGTTCATGGTGCATCGACCATACATTCGGAAGGCTATCAACAATATATTCTACAGGTTCATTTTCGAGACAGAGAGACACAATGGCATCGCAGAATTGCTTGAAATTTTGGGCAGTATAATTAACGGGTTTGCTCTGCCTTTGAAGGAAGAGCACAAGCTTTTCCTTGTTCGGGCCTTGATTCCCCTCCACAAGCCCAAGTGTGTATCCATGTATCACCAACAGCTTTCCTATTGTATCACTCAGTTTGTGGAGAAAGATTGCAAGTTGGCTGATACTGTAATTCGAGGCCTTCTAAAGTATTGGCCCGTCACTAATAGTTCAAAGGAGGTTATGTTCCTTGGTGAGTTGGAGGAAGTTCTGGAAGCCACCCAGGCTGCAGAGTTCCAGCGCTGCATGGTCCCCTTGTTCCGTCGAATTGGTTGCTGCCTCAACAGCTCACATTTTCAGGTAATAGGTTTCATATGCTTACTTTACTTACACTCCAACTATGTAGTCTTACAAACTGCATGCTTGGATTTGTATCCACAATGTCATGAGCTGAGATTTGGCTGTTGTCTCCATACTGTTGTTCTGAGACTTATCGACTTATTTATGCATTTTTAGGTATTCTTCTTGTTTGTATTTTGTGCCTTTCATGGTCCTATTCCAAGTTGCATTTTTGCTTTTTCAATCTGTCATAACATGCGTTGCTGTATTTGACAGATTTAATGCATACACAAAACTTGTTACTGAGGACAATGTTTGGGTTCTATTTTATATTTTGGACATGATACCTTTCATGGGAATATCTGTCCACCTCAAACATTCAAAAGAAGAAAGAAAGAAAACTTAAGTTTTGCCAAGTTTCGTACTTTCATTTGGTACTTGTCAGAAAAAATAGTAGGTCAAAAAGGAAACATTTGCGGTACCTTCCAGACTGGACTTGCCTTCCAAATTGTTGTGGTTAATTCCATTGTCTAAATTTTCTTCAGGATTTCTAGGTGCTTATAGTTTAGTCCAATAATCCCTCTAGTTCGTTTCTAATGTATATATTATTCAGGCTAATCCCTTTGTTTCTCCATTTTCTAGTTTCATTTCGTACCTTTAGTCTGTTCCCAAATTCACTTTCCACGTCACAAGTGCATGCCACATTGCATGTGTTCAATTATTATTGTCAATTTTTTAATCCTAACATATACTCAAGGATTGTCACCTCTTTTTTTTTTTTTTTCATGAATCATCCAATTCGTGTTTGATGCAACATATAATGTAGTTTATTAGAGACAGAGGAACCATTATTTGAAAGTTCAGATATTTGTTGTTTTTTGGAGGTTCAGAACCTGGATGGAGTCAGGTTTAAGTTTTTCTTGCAACTGAGAGTACAGGCTTGGCATGCTCTTTTGTCATTCTTGGATGGTGGAGCATTAATGACCTGAATGTAGTTTGCAAATGGGACCTTTTCCATCTCATTTTAGGATTCGAACGTGGAATGTTGGGTAGTTTTACTTAACAGCTTGGTAATTCGATGGTGGAGTTACCTCTGGAGTGTGCTTTTTAGCTTGTTATTACCATTTTGTATCATCTTTGCAAAATAAATTTGTAAGTGGAACTCTTGATCCATTTATTCAGTCTATCGTTCATCCTGAAGCCATTCATGTACAAATGGACATAATTAGTGGAGTTGATTGTCTTTAAAGCCGATATTGGTGTGGGATCTCTATCTAGCCTTTGTCATGGCCTTGCCGGGGAATCACGATAGTTGTTTTGAGTGTGATCTATGTCATATTGTTATATGTGCATTCACAAACACTGAGTGATCTATGTGTATGTGCATAGTATGATGAAAATGAGTTCCAACGGTCTCATATTGGTTCTCTCTTTTGAATTTGAAAAAGTTCTAAATTTGGGGCATGAACTTTGAGAAGGTCAGTTGGAAGATGTTAGTCTCCTCCTTTAGCTAAATACCCATCAAGACTCTCTCATGGTTTTACTCTTTCTCTTACCGTCAACACCCCAATATATGTGGGGCATGAGTGATGATAATCCTCCACCTATGACCTACCATAGGTCTCTAGCGTGGGCTGGCATCTTTGCCGGGAGTTATGTCTTTGTTCCATTGACCAAATGATCTCATGTTCTTTTTGTTTCAACTTGTTATGCTGCATAGCCATTTTGTTCAGTCCTGGATATCTAATTCATAACATTTTGGAAAACTGTTTCTTAGATTCATTTCACATTGATCTTATGGCTTTCTTCGGCAGGTTGCTGAACGAGCATTGTTCTTATGGAACAATGATCACATCAGAAATCTGATCACACAGAATCGAAAAGTGATACTGCCTATAATCTTCCCAGCTCTGGAGAAAAACACAAGAGATCACTGGAACCAAGCTGTGCAGAGTCTCACACTAAATGTGAAGAAGATATTTGCGGATGCAGATCCGGAACTGTTTGATGAGTGCTTGGCCAGATTTCAAGAAGATGAAGCCAAGGAGGAGGAGACGAGGAAGAAGCGGGAACTGACATGGAAGCGCTTGGAAGATGTGGCAGCCTCCGGGGCAGTGAGCAACGAGCCCGTGCTGGTTTCAAAGTTTGTCTCCTCTTTGGCCATTGCTAACAGCTCAAGTCCAAGGGCTACTTCTGGTAGCTGAGATCTGCAGTGTGTGGGATCATGTAGAAGCTCATCATCCTCATCAAGTTGGGGTTCAGTGACTGATGAAGTTGCTCCAATTGTTCTTGGGTTGTTGATTAGTTATGTTTTGTTTTTTCCTAATCAGCTGTGGAGGTGCAAATTTGTGTGTATCATAAGGTATCTTATATAGAGGTAGGGCCTTTCTACTTCCTACATGGTGATATTTATATTGGTTTTATGTGGCAATGCAAAGAGATTTCCTTTTTAATGTCAAGCTTTCTTCACTACTTCCTCCCTTTGCATATGTGTGGTTATTTAGAGGATAATGGGAAAAAAGTGTAACATAATATCATTTTTCACAGGTTGGTGTATTTATTTGAAGTTGTTAAATCTTGAACCCTTGCCGGAGTAGAGAATCGGTCAAATATAAAGGGTTAACTACAAAAATATAAAGGGTTAACTACAAAAAGTTATTCAAAAGTATTGGTATGTACATTTAACAACTCTAAAGTATTGATCACGTACATTTAACAGCTCTGAAGTATTGGCCACTGTTGGTTACGTACTAGACAAAATTAAAGTTAAAATTTTGACACTTATCAATTCTTAAAGGCATGTTAAAGATCGGTGACTAACTCATGAAGTATGTAATTTTTTTTTTGAAATCCATAAAGTATGCAAATGATTTGTTGTAACTAAATCATAAAGACATATAAATGATATGTGGCCAAAACTTAGAGTAAGTTTTTACATTTAGTCCATTATAAACCTTAAATGTAAATAAACAAACCCCTTTGTTTGTTCAGTTATGCGACGGTAACCTCCACATATCACCCGCTGGTGACTCCATTTTGACCGGGAACCGGGCCTGTAAGTGGCAAGTTTCAACTCCTATCCTATCGTAGAAGAAGAGAGACGGTTTTGGTAGTTGACAACGTGTCGAGCTCTGGTACGCAATTTTCATCAGTGTACGTGAATCAAAGCTGATTCAGCTTAAGCGATAAATTTGGGAGAGTAAAGGCGTGAACTTTTCTTCTGGGTCAGCAATTTTTTCCAAGCCATGGCGGTGCCTCAGGTTTTTGAGCTTAGACCCATCAATGGGTTTTCATCAATGAAGAGGGAGAGACCTAAAGGATGTTGCAGAATGGCCGTTCATGCACAAGCTTCTCCTTCAAGGACTCAGGTACGCTACTCTTAAACTCTCAGATTGTGAACTTGAACTGGGTTTTGTCTCAATTCGGTCACTGTAATGGCACATGAAACATCAATTTTTAGTGTATCTGTTCCGTTGCTTCACTGCGTTTACAATGTTGCAGAGGATAATGGAGAGCATTTCAGTGACTGGGGAGGTTGGTGGAGCTGGTGGAGCATACTCGTATAATGCCTTGAAGAGGCTGGACCAAGTTTGGTCTAGCATCTATTCTGCTCAAACAGGTATAGGTTTTGAGTTTGAAATTGGATTGGATGATTAGTTCTAAGAGGGCTTTTAAGCTCTCTCAAGTGTTTGTTAATCTTAGATTAGATGCATTTTATTTTCAGTTGAGCAAGAACCCCAACAAGTAGTTTCTAATGTTCCTGGCATGTTCAGTCAATCTGAACCTGCTGTTGAAACATTTGATGTGTTAGTCTGTGGAGGTACTTTGGGAATCTTCATCGCCGCAGCCTTGAGTTGCAAAGGTCTAAGAGTTGCTGTTCTTGAGAGAAATGTACTTAAAGGGGTATGTAAATATGTAGTTCATTTGTCAATCATTCTAAGGCTAAGAGTTGTTTTAATTAAGTTTTTATGTTCGATGGTTAGAGAGAACAAGAGTGGAATATCTCTAGGAAGGAGCTCATGGAACTTGTAGAAGTTGGTATTCTACAGGAAGATGACATTGAACAAGCTACTGCTGCAAAGTTTAATCCAGTATGCTCTCAATCTTCATAAATTGATAGGTTTTCAAAAGCCATGCCTATTATAACTTGCACACAAACACACACTCTGCATACTTATATCCTTAATCTTGGTGTAGAACAGGTGCGGATTTGAAGGGAAGGGAGAGATCTGGGTTGAAGACATTCTTAATCTTGGTGTTTCGTGAGTTATCCTTGACCACATTGTTTATAATTCTAATAGATGCATGTACTTATAATTTATATTTATTACTGTTATTAATTTATGTTAAATCTATCATTATACACCCTTAAAGCTTATAGCAATGCTGAACACTCCGTTTCTCACTTATACATCATGCTGATTTCAATTTATCATTTATCTATCATTACAGACCTGTAACGCTTATAGAAATAATGAAAGAACGTTTTGTTTCTCGTGGTGGAGTCATCTTTGAAGGCTACAGTGTATCAAATGTTCGTGTATATGATGATGCAGCAGTAAGTTATAGATATAAAAACATAATTTTCATTTTGATGACTAATATTACCTTATATTCATTGTTTTCTTGACAAAAATCTGTTTTGCTCCTTTTCTCCATAGGTCTTAGAACTAGCTGAAGGGAAAATTTTGTCCTCGCGTCTTATAATTGATGCAATGGGAAATTTCTCACCTATTGTAAAGCAGGTTCGATTTTTTCCTTCTCATTCATATAGAATGTATTTAAACGTCTAATCATGTTTAACCTTCAAGGACAAGATCCACTGTTTCTTGAATAAGTATATTCGACCACTAAAATCATCTCTTGATTGCTATTACATTTGTGATCCATAGATAAGGCGTGGAAGGAAGCCAGATGGTGTATGCCTTGTTGTTGGCTCTTGTGCTCGTGGTTTTAAAGATAACTCAAACAGTGATGTCATATATAGTAGTTCATTGGTAAAACAAGTTGGGAACTCTGTAGCACAATATTTCTGGGAGGTAAGTAACTATCTAATGTTCGACTAATATCATTAAAAGTTTGGTTAATTGTAGATAGTTATTGCATACTATATCTCTTTTTCACATAACTATCTCCACTCTTACATAAAGTAATATCATTGAATCAAACATTGCCGATTAAAAAAAAAACTAAATTTTCAAGAAATTACTCAGCTTTTTCTTGACCCTAATCTCAAAAAATGCCAAAAACATTTTGATTAGATGTAAAAAACAGCTGAGTTGATGTAAAAAGACTCCTTAAAAGATAAAACTACTAAAAAGAAAAAAAAAATGGTATTTTTAGATTAAGGTCAAGGGTATTTTTGTCATTTTTGGCGAGACAAGAGCTCTTTGTATTTTTTTTCAAAGTTTAAGTGGGTAGAGGTAAAATTTTAAAGTTGGTAATAGTCATGTGCAAAAGACGTATAATACGCAATAACGGTACGCAATTAACCCTTAAAGGTTATGCGCTTTTCAGCTCTAAAACACTTTACAGGCATTTCCTGCTGGTTCAGGCCCTCTAGATCGTACTACATACATGTTCACCTATGTTGATCCTCAAACCCAATGCCCAAAATTGGAAGAACTATTAGAAGAATACTGGGACTTGATGCCCGAATATCAGGTAATTTGTATCATTTCCTCTTTTTTTTTTCATGCCCTGTAATTAACTTAATTGGTGATGCTTTGTAGGGAGTAATTCTTGATGATCTTGAGATACTGAGGGTTATATATGGAATTTTCCCTACATATCAAGGCAGGTAATGGTTACAGTTAAAATCAATATAAAGCTTATTTTAATCCTACTCTCTTACAATGGCTTATGCACACTTTGTAATGGTTACAGTCCATTGCCTGCTGCTTTTAATCGTGTTCTACAGGTATTTTGCAGTTCATTGTTTTGATGTGCCCAATTCATATCGAGTATGATTTGGAATACAAGTCTTATAAAATTGTTCTTGTAGTTTGGTGATGCTAGTGGCATACAATCACCCGTTTCTTTTGGTGGCTTCGGGAGCTTGACTAGGCACCTCGGGAGATTATCAACTGGTAATTACCGCCAGTTGACAACCACCTGTTAATTATCACATCAACAATGTAATTACTAAACATTTGTGTTCTTTTGCTTGAAAATGAAGGAATATATGAAGCAATTGATGGGAATTTTCTTGATGCACAAAGCTTGTCTCTGCTGAACCCATACATGGTTGGTGTCTCATTGCTTTTGCTGTCCATTTGTGCTTTATTCAGCTTCTATTGTAATGAAATTTGTGTTTGTAGCCAAACTTGAGCGCTTCATGGTTGTTTCAAAGAGCGATGTCAGCGAAGCAGCAGTCTAGCGCCCCTCCAGATTTTGTTAGCGACCTCCTCCATGTCAATTTCCAGTGTATGCAGGTAAAGAAGTTCGCTTCTATTTCACGCCTTTGATCTCTGTTGTTTCCTGATGATCTACATGTTATGTCTTGTAGAGGTTGGGCGATCCGGTGCTTAGACCTTTTCTTCAGGTTAAGCTCAACTTGAACAAACTTGCTGATAAAAAGTTATAGCAGTATTAACCTTAGGAATAATCTCACTCAGCTATCCTTAAGTATGCATCTTTACTATTAGTTATCCCTAAGTTTATAAAGGTTTTGACAACCCTCTAATTTTTTTTAGTCTTAGACTACCCCAACTTCCTCAGCTTTTGGATGTGAAATGACGAAATTACTCTCATGTAAAAATAAGGGTATTTTCGTCATTTCACACCTAAAATTGATGAATGGGGTAAGACTAACAAAAAACTTAGGGGTAGTTAATTGAGGAATGTGCATACTTTAGGGTGGATGAGTGAGATTATCCCTTAACCTTACATTGAAAATTATAGGAATAATTGCAAATAAGTATCCATGAGGTATTCACTTTTGCAACTTGTAGCCCTATTCTTTAATAATTGTAAGAAATGCATTGAACTTGTCTTCCTGTTGCAATTTGTATAAATTTGTTTCAAAATGACGATTTTACCCTTTGAAATTAAAATTTTTAAAGTAATAATTATAGACCAAAAAAAATCAAATTAAGGGATATGAAAATTTGGATTTTTTGTTTTTTACTTACTATTTTTAGAATCTAAACCATCATTTTTATGCAAATTGCAACAAAAAGACAAGTTAATGTATTTTCTTACAATTATCAATACAAGTTACAAACAAATGAATACCTCAATGTACCTTTTTGCAATCATCCCAAAATTATAATACTCATTTGAATCTGTCTTATAACAGGATGTTATACAATTTGGCCCTCTGGCGAAGACGTTAGGTCTAGTTATGGTCACTAAACCTCAAATCATTCCATCAATATTTCAGCAGGTAACATAACACCAAATATATGCATATCAGCATAAACTTCTTAGCTCTTTCTTTGCTAATTGTATTTACACAAAAACACCTTTCAGGTCGGCATTCCAGTCCTTGTAGACTGGTCCGGACATTTCTTCATGCTGGGTTATTACACGTTTCTCTCTACTTTCGCCGAACCTGTAATCAGGCCATTGCTGGACAAATTTCCAGAGAAGATGAAGTATGAGTGGAAGAGGTACCTTGAAGCTTGGAAATATGGAGCTGGTTTAGATTACAAGCTATGATGAAGACCCATTCTGTACATTTGTTCCTATGTTGTTTTTGTTTTGGTTAATGTTCATGTCATAATGTGAAGGTGCATTGTGGTGAGAGCAGTAAGTCCACTGAGACAACAGTGGGCTGCACCACACATGATGAAACCAACCCATATATATCTTCTGCAGTTTGCAATTATGTCCATGTGTGTGTGGATGTGCACATATGTTTCAGCAACAAGTTAATGGCCAAGTATATACTAATGTGATTGCATAGCTAGCAATCACTAGGCTCCATTTACCAGGTGATACTGAGGAATTTATGATCATCTCTCCCTTATGGGTCTTCTGTACTTTCCCTCCACTTGGATTGTAATTATACCCTTCTCCTTGTATTGGACACCAACACACACCACCATCAATTTCAACAACTTCCTTATTTTATATCCGAAAAAGATGTGAATCTGTTCGCCACTCGATAAATATACGAAAACCCGCTTGTAGGCAGGTCAAACAAGTTCCACATAGTGTTAATTCTCTCAACGTGGTTTGCAAGTGAGAATAAGTGTTAGAGTCTCATATCGAAAAGATACACCACCTGATCAGAATCTGGGAATCCCTACTGGACCCATATTCCCATATATTATGTAGATCCTTTCGATCTGGTTTGTATGTAAGAAAATGTGAGTTTTGGTCAAAAGGATTCAAATTTTGAGCGGATTCGGATTCAAATGTGTATATGTGATATGAGTTGTTGTATGAAATAAATGAGAATTAAAGGCCATGATGCAATCAATTAAAGGCTTGTAATGAATTGGGTGTTGTTATGTTGTTGGGGACCAGCTGATGAAACTATTGATAGGATCATTACTCATCACCACCATCACATATTCTGTCAATACCGAGAATTTAAATCTCTGCAACTCTGCTTCAATCATTTGTTTTTGAATCATGGCCGCGACTCGAATCCTCGGTTACCGTGACTCCTTACTATTCCACACTATTGCACAACTAGCAGTCTCTCTTCCATCTTTGCATACGAAGAAGATGAAGAAACCATGGAACTCCACTTTTGGCCTGTTTGGTTTCCCAGAAAATCTGCACCTATTTTCTCTCCATAGATCCAAAACACCATAAACTTAATGTTTCTTAGTGTTAAACACTCGAATCAAACTATGAACCTATTTTTTTGAATCTCTTAACTTTAAAGAGGTAAGAGAGCTTTCTGATCGTTCAGCCATTATGTGAACATAAAAACAAATGTTACGAGGAACTAAGAACAAACACTATATAGAGTTTATATGAATCAAATGTGACTATACATGTACAAATTAGCAAAAAAAAAATCCATCTATTGATATATAAGCTAACCAGCAATTACAGCTAAAACTATGCTGTACGACAGCTCAACATAGATTTGTGTAATTAAATAATGAAAACGGAGATGTTCTGTACACGAAGAAGCCTAACTCTGACCTGTTGTTGGTACGCTAATTAAACAAAGATAGCTTGGCTATCTCTTGTTGTGCAATGGGTTGGATCCCGTCGGGACCCTCCGCATCTCGGCGGCCAACCCGGCGGCGGAGGGCCGGTGAACAAACGGGCGGCGGAGATCTTGTGGGGACGTGGTTGTGGTGGAAGGGCCTGAAAAGGTTGTCGTGGCATGGACCGTTCGGGGAGGTTGAGGATGCAAGAGAATCAGCAGAGCTATTACAGCAACAAGACAAGAACGAAAGTGATTCATGTCTTGTCTGTAAGAACCACGAACTCGCTTTTCGGACACAGAGAGAGAGCTGAAAAGGGTTGCTTGTAGCTTCCTTCATTTATATGGACGAGTTGTTGGTCCGATTTCTCTTATATTCTTAGAGTATCTCCCCTTCTTAATAAACTTGTTGTCTAAAAGTTTATCAGTCAATTGATTTTATTTTTTTGCAGATAAACATTTTTCTTCATTTTTTTATATCAGTCGGTGGATAGCTTTGACGGTTAGCTAACCGCTGACTGATAGTAATATTTTATTCATTTTTAGTACTTTCTATCTCGTACTTTTTGTATCAACTAATACTTTCAGCCAAGTATCAGCCCACAACTAGAGATGCTCTTAATAGTTTTTTTTTTTGTGACACTTAATGTTTAAATACGTCGATCTAATATGTATTATCAGGTCCAATAAATTAAAAACGTTGTGTCATTCATATTTATATCCATATTCATATTCAAGCAGTCCACTCAATTTGAAGTTAACATGTCGGTAAATACAAATCTATTTAACCTTTTATTATGTTACAATGTTTTTTTGTGGATACCTTATGTTCATGTCCTTGTGAATTTGAGTAGCCACATTTGTCTTATCAACCCACATTCACACGATCCGGTCGTGCCACACATTGGAACATGGGTTGTTTATCTCTCGACCGTCCGATCTCCATCCAACAGAGATTGTTGCGGCTCAACACGACGGTTCTGTGGAGGAGACGATACAAAATCATCGTGGATGTGAAACCTTTGATGGGAAGGGGTGGTTGAAACTTAAGAGGCCTTGACTTTGATTAGTATTAATTTGAATACACTTAAATGCATGCTCATTTTTTTATAATTGGGATTAAGAAATGTAATGGACTTTTGGGTCATAAGAAGAGGTCAAGGGGACAAAGCTAGCCGACGCGCTCGATTAGTCTCGGAGAAAACGAGAGGCAATAATAGGCGCATGGTTTGGCTTCTATTTAATATGTTAATCAATCACTAACCAATTAGTGATATCATGAATTGATTATAATATATAGTTGTGATAATTGTGTCATAAAATAAGAAGTCGGCTACTCTTGTTATATTATTTTTTAACGTCGTTAAGATATGTTTATTAACATTTTTTTGTGTTCACATGCAAAATTGTTTTAACTTTTATTTGCAAGTCTTTTTTTTTTAAAGATAGTAGGCAAAAAATTTGGGATATGTTTTCGATTATTTCAACTGGTTTATCGTTCATTATTATTGTATATACTAATGCGATACTAAAGTACATTTTATGTACGATAAGAAAACATATTTGAGTTGGAAAATCAGCGCATGTTATTGGTGACCAAAGGAGTTGATTGTGTTTGTTTTGTTTTAGTTCAAATTCAATGGTAGGAAAAGAAATGGTGTTTTGGTTGGGGCATTTCTTTTGTAGTCATGACAAGCACATTAGGTACAAAATTCAATAAATTTAGGATTAACCCTCATAAAGTATCTTGAACGGACACTTTCATCTCGGGATGGTAAAACGGCTCGATCTTGACGGGTTTGGAATGGGGATTTTTTAGACGAGACGGGTACAGGGCAAGCCCCGTCACACACTATTAGTTCTAAAAATATATATGTTTTTTTATAAGCGCTAAAAATTTTATGCGATGGTCATTCTCCAAGAAAAAGAAGCCAAAAAGAAGCAACCACGATTACAAAAGTCTCCATAGGAGAAACAGGGCTTCAACCCTTAACATAAGAAAAGCGACCAGAATCATCTAGTCAAAAGCATCTTCTCCAATCTTCCTCATATCACTCACTATCTGAGGTCGACACACTGGAAGCCTTGTGTGCTCGGGTCTTGGACCTGATATTATGAGGGCGAGGAACTAAATTGAACTTAGGCAGTCCCTTACGGGACTTAGTCGCGAGGACTTCCTCCACCCACCCGTCGATTGTTTACAGTAACATATATATATTTTTAGAACTAATCATTGGTAACATTGATTATTTATACACCTCCTCCCAATCTTATCAGGCCTTAACTTCTTTTCTCTCTTCTCATCTCCAAATTTTGTATCATTTTGTTTAAAATTATGAAATGTGAATTATGTGATTTCAAGAATGTGCATTTTATATAGAACGAGAACGGGACGGAGAATCCGTACGTCGGCCATAGGAGACCAAGACGCCTTGGATGGAAAGGTTGTCATGAAACCCTCCCCTCGTCGCCGCTGCTTCTACTCCCCTTAAATCTACATCTGCACCAGTTTTCGTCGCCGCTTGTTCTAGATTTTTCTTTGTACGTGCGCCGGCCAAAGAAGTCAATATAGTTACAAGAACACATAGTTTAATTTACATTTTTTATTATTAAAAAAGGGATTACAAGTTAGAAGAAGTCAATATAATTTTTTTTTGTTATTATAATAATAATCTCTTATCTTAATTATATTACAATTCAAACTCTGGTCTTTTATCATATTGGAGAAAGTTCTAGATCACTGGACAACATAAGTTTAGACCCTCAGTTCACATATACATGAATATTGTATATCAACAATGTGAGTATACAGTTGCCGTACAAACTCAATGTATAGTTGACTTTTTGTGTGGGAATAAGGATGGAATATGTTATAGGGTTGACTTGAGTATCAAACAACTGTAGTTCAACCCATGAATGGATCATGGATGTAGAAAAGTCAAAAAGGAAGCAAAAACATGGGCTTGTGTCTTGGGACTAAACAACTTGCTAAAGTAGGAGTCTAGGAGTCATGAAAATGAGCCTACAAAGCCTCCTAGTTCCAGCTCATGAAAACAATAAATTAATACTTTAAGACAAGCCTAATGCAATGCCCAATATCATAAAAACATTGACATTGATTCCCTCACCTACTGAGTCCTTTTCTCATGCCTTTTATTGGTTCACTTCTCAATTCAATGTGTGAACATTTTATAATGTTGCAACTTGTTAGGAAATGCATATGATTACTAGGCCCAATTAAGCTCTACTAGAACCCTCTTGTCCATAATAGTGACCTTACAATATGAGGTGACCTCTCCTCTTCACACTGCCGCCATGCAAATTTAATCGTTGTTATGTTGATGTTCATTTACGTCGTTGTTTGGTATATGTGATAAATTCGGATAAATTATCAGAATGTGTGACTAGAAGTAAAACCTGCAATCACATTCAATTGGTAGTTTTTTTGAACTCTGACTGTTTTTTATATGCAATAAATTACATCATTACATGTAGGTTGATCATTTTGTTAAGAGTAGAAATTAGTGATTAATGATAATCCACTGATGGCCAGAAATTGGTGATTTATGATAGGAAGGAAATAAATGGCCAGAAATAAGTCAACCCACCAATGGAACATTCCTTTTGACTTTGTATGGCATTCTATCAGTTGGACTCAGGTTGAGTTGAGCAATAAGGCTACAAGTTAGCTCTCTATTACTGTAGTCTATATATTTAGTGGGAAGATCCCTTTTCTTCTTTTCACCACCACAGTACAGTGATGATGTACATGACCACATGTTTGTGTTGAAGAAAATGGTAGTTGAGTTGTGAAATGAGAATACTATTTTTTTTATAACTTCATTCACTAAGATTTAAATAAAATGTCTAGATATTTGATTAGGAAGATTTAATTACCAAACTAGAAGTCGAACCACTAAAAACTAAAAATCACCTTCGCTACGAACAAACACTAAACCACCTCTTGTTATGATCTCGTTGTAGCTCTGCAACAAAATAGGGCTGGGATGGCTCTCATCTGCGATCGAATATAGAGTATCATTAGATCTTCCACAATGGTATTGAATCCATACGTCAAATCGACATCCAAAGAAGGCAAAAAAATGTCATCCAGACGAACCGGCCTTGGGATTGGGAAAGACATGCAATCCTGGAGAAATAGAGCTCCTAGTGGCCGAGGGCTCCCCCGAGACCCTGTATTACACTAATCAAGGAAAGACTAGGAAAGCTATGGCCAAGGAGGCGATAAGTAGACGAAGCCCACACTTTGCAGGGAAAATACTGAACCCAATACTATAAACCTGAGTCCAAACCTAACAGGGGGCCCGAGGGAAATAGTAACATAAATGGTTGGATAACAGGCGAGGGGTGAGAAATACCCCTTCTTATCCCCATGATAGTAGCAATGACGGGTAGATTGGTTGATACTCCCTACCGCGTCAAAGGTAGAATTGACGCCACCCAATATCATCATAACTTTCTTCGATCAGGTGGATTTCAACAAATCGATTAGTTTCGAGGCCCTCATGCATATCAGATGGAGAACGAAAAACGCTGATCCTCAAGAAAGAAGTACAATCCAACTGCACCCAAAACATATCATTCAGGATTGGCACTTTTCCAGTTTAAGTTAATTCATGTTTTTGTTTTCCATACCTGAAATGTACTTGGGGTTATAAATTATAATTTCGCAGTGTATTAACAAAATTTCCTCTACAAGTTCAAAAATAAAATCTTAATAAAATCCTGCTCAAGGTAGTAGAAGTTAACCCTTGCCTTACATTTGCTCTTAAACAGAGGATTTGAACTCCTAACTTCGAACAGGTGAGAAGCTGACTTGAACACTAAGCTAACTCTGATGGGCTTAAGAGATATGTTAGTACTATTGCTCTTTTACAAGGTGAAGTATAGAGAGGCAAAATAAGAATGCAGCAAATATGAAATAACAATTATTTGGAAGCGCTCGCCCGATAATTACAAGGTATTGCAGATTGCCTCTACTTGTCTCCAACATTTAGATTTAGTAATTTACATTGAACACACAAGTTCTTCCTCCTCGGCCCAATGATCCAGGCCTTACATGTCATAGCGAGGTCGATGCAGACTCCTGATCATCCCTAGCGTGCACCACAGGCCTAGGCGAAATCGCTATAGCAACGCCTAGCTCATCTTCTCTTTCGCGCCTATTGGGTAACCTAGGAGAGGTAGTAACAGTCACAGGCCTGTCTCTGAGGAGCCTCATGATATTTGAAACACCAGCCATGATGTAGCATGGAATGATCATGCCAAATGCTATCTGTTGCACCAAAACCACCTCTGTCACATGATAAATTGTACACTAGTAACGCTACACCAAATTTTAACTTGGGTGACTAAATAAACAATAAAGTCGTTCAAGATAGTAACTTGTGCGACTATATAAGTAACAATATAGTATACGGTCGCTCATGTAAGTACCATCACCACCGACTACAATGAATTCAGTCGTTCAGGATGATAAATATGTTTTGTACATCAACTATATAAAACTCAACAACTCACATAGTAAACAGTATATTCATGGGCTCTGTTTGGACTGGATTTGCCGGTCATCGTCATAATTGCCAGGAGCTGCCATATATTGTGCAACAAGTGTTACATATAAAAGATATATGAAATTGTAAGATATTAGATATTCATAGTATTACTAGCTATTACCAGTCCAATGATGCAACACAGTGCCAGCTGAATCTGTAAAGAGGCAGAGCAATGTGTATATCATTAGTACTAAGTCATATAATTAACTCTGAACATGATCAAAATGTTGCTTGATGTACCAAGAAAACAAGAAAGTGACAAGTTCTCGATCCTCTAAACATGGCATGGAGCCAGTCACCGGATTCACTGTCGTCCTGCACGAATTGGTGCGCTGCTGCTGCTGCTGCCGCCAGTGCTGCTTGCTGCAACTCATAAGGGTTGCCCGAAAATGGCCACGGGTCGCTGTTTTCAACTCAACAAGTAAAGTTAAATTAATATATATAGTCGTACGAATTGAGAATCTATTTAAACTGTTGGACCGTTCAGATGGAAGAGTCAGTTATGACATGAATTGTAAATATACAGAACTATGATAGAATTAAGACTTGCCTGATGTTGACAATAGTGTGGTGAGGGCAAGGAATAATATAGGGAATTGGAGGCAACTGGACAGTGTAGTTTGGTCTATACTTCTGTACAAATATATATATGGGCACATAGTTACAAGCATAAATATATATGTAACATGAAATGCTTAGGGGTCACTTGCATATGTGTGTGTATATATGTGTATGTGTACCTGGTGGCAGATCTCACAGAAGATGTTTTGTTTCTCATTGCACCATTTTTGGAGGCAACTCCTGTGTGCATACTGGCAAGAGAGAGTATTAGCATCAGCGTTCTAAAAATCCCGACCAGGTCTCGTTTAGGCGCCATTTTCTTGTAGACCGACCCAATTAATCGTTAATTAATTCGATTAATCTCCTTTTAATTCCCGATTAATCCCCAAATAGCCCTAGCCGTCTAGCGATTTTTAGAATCTTGATACTTAATTAACCGGTTAGACTAATTAATTACCTTAATGGTTCCTTTGCATGCACATGGGGACTCCATTATGTTGAGGAGATCCTCTTCCTGGCAAATCCTGCATTCTCCTCTGGTTTCAATGCTCAACCCCTCCGGGAATCCCCCGTCTTTCAGCTCCGGCGAACCTTCCCCGGCCACCACATTCTCAGAGCTCCCCATTCAGAAGATGAATGAGACCTTGAAGAAACTAGATGCGGTAGCTAGCTAGAGAGAGCTGTATGTTTTTGAAATCTTGATGAATTAATGTGAATATATATAATGAGGAGGGGTGGAGTTTAATTAATAAGAAGCTGATAATGATGATGAGGCTTGTGCATGAAACGGACGCCCTTAATCAGATGTTTCTTGCCATACATTGTTGCATTTTTTTCGTTTTTTACTTCTCCTTCTCTTCACGATTATTGTGTTTTGCATTTTTGTATTTTTGCTATTAATTACCCATTTGTCCCGCTACTTATAAGTTTATGTTTGTCTATTAATTTTCATATTCGAAAAACAAAATACACTGAAAACTAGTCTAACCTTGTGTATTGCATTGCATAGGTTAATTAATAATTAGTATGTCAAAAATGTTGCTAACGAATAAGAGTATAAAGTTAATTTTTAAGGAATTGATTTAAATTTCGAAATATTACACAATAGTATGTGAGGTATTCAAACAAAGATTAGTACTCGTTTCTCTGTGTTCTCTCTCGATACAAAAGATGGAAGCCTAAGGTTTCTTACTGACATGTCGTCGTTGTCATCATCATTCCCGTCTAAGCTTCCTAGCTACTCAACGGAGCGGTCTGGTGGAGGAAGGTCTTGCGGGTATTCAATGGCAGATGGGGCTGGTCACCTTAGATGAGGATGATGTACAAGAATTGAAATATTTTTGTGATGAATCTAATTTCAAAAAGTATTGACACTTGTTTTTGGATTAGCAGTTATTAATACAATTGACACATACCAACATTAATAGTTGAACAAGAACCTATACTACTAAAACATGCATCCATATAAACAAACATCTAATATAAGAAATGAATATTTTGTCTGAAACTGATTTTCAAATCCGGAGTTTGAAATTTACCATTTTAGCCCCGACCCCTAAGAATAGGGATGTTATATATAGACATGTTAGATCTCAAACTGTCCAAATAGATCACTTGGACAGGACAATACTGACTTGTCTGAGCCATGAACGACACTGAGAAAAACGTTGAGTCCTCCATTTCCAAGTCTCTCTTGCTTGATGAAGTCGACGCACTAAAACGGGATCGTCACCATTTCACTGCTCCCTCCACGACCTTCTTCCACACCTTCTTGAATGGACTCAATGCCCTGTCAGGTTCGTTTTTCTATCCGTCCATCTATTTATCGAATTTTTTCATCTCGTTATATTCATCCATAATTTTGGAATGTTATCATGTCATACATGTCATTGTGTCGGTTTGATTACAATGTCATATGTTCTTTTGCAATTTCCTTTTGTTTCAATTTGATTTGTGTTTATGCATAAATTTAATTTTTGAATCAAATTTAGAGATTATGATTTTGCACATGTTGAAAACCTAAATTTTGTTATTTGCATGACATTAATGCGTACTACTCCACAATGATATTCATACGTTTCAATGAAACCTCAACGTGAAATGAGGCCAAAGTTCAATGAATTAGGTATATATGATTGTGCGTTTTGAGATGTCATTATTTGAAACAAAATATGAAGATTAAAACAGACGACCAGATGCTCGATGACCTATTATCATCGATAATGTCTCATCCCATCTTTAGAAATATAAGATTATTTTATTCAAACCTTCCTTGGAAATATAATGGACATAAGTACAAGGAAGTTGATATGGTATCTAGTAGCAACTCAATTATTGAAATGTGCTGTGAATAAAGACACTCAATCCCATATGATAGGAGTAGTGATGACGTGTAAGAATATCTTACATAATCTGTCGGAAGGATAGGAGTCTCAGTCGAATCCATTCATTGAGCACATGGCTACTGTACTACGGATAAGGAGAGGACAAAGGAGGGTCACGAGCTACACAAAATTGGCCACCTTTGTAATCTAGTATTAGACCTTACACACAGTTTGTTCATACAATTCCCTAAACTTTAGCAACCTAAGTGAGCCATGGATGCCAAACCCCGGGACAAGTCCTCCCCGGCCGCGCCTCTCTTGGCCAAGGACGTAGAATCCAGTGACTGCACGACTTCTGTCTTCACGACCTGTTTCAACGGGCTCAATGCTTTGTCAGGTTCAGTTCTCTTAGTCACATGTATTCTGATTGTTAGAATATAAAACTATAACTGGATCTTTAGCTATCAGCTTGAGCTGGTATTCTTTTCATATATGCGTGATTTTTTATGACATATATTTTGATGGTCAACTACAACTGGGTTTTCAGCTACCAATTTGAGCTTGTAGTTGAGCTGATCCTCTATTTCTAACGAGTTGGGACATTTTGTTTGTGCAGGAGTTGGAATACTATCAACCCCGTACGCTCTTGCCTCGGGGGGATGGTGGAGCTTGGTACTCCTGTTGCTCATAGCTATCTCGGCTTTCTACTCGGCCCTATTGATTCAGAAATGTATGGACGCGGACCCTGATATTAGAACCTACCCGGACATAGGAGGGCAAGCATTTGGCAGAGTTGGGAGGGTTATAGTGTCGTTGTTCATGTACACGGAGCTGTACTTGGTTGCGACGGGGTTTTTGATCCTGGAGGGCGACAACTTGAGCAATATAGCGCCGCACGTTGAGGTGGAGATCGCGGGGTTGAGACTGAATGGTAAACAAAGCTTTACAGTCATTGTAGCGCTCGTAATCTTGCCTTCGGTTTGGTTGGATAATCTGAGCATTCTTGCTTATGTTTCTGCCAGTGGAGTTTTGGCTTCCGCCGTCATTCTCGGCTCCATTTTCTATATTGGTGCCTTGGGCGGAATAGGGTTTCACGAGCAGGGCCGGGCGGTCCATTGGAGTGGCATTCCCACCGCCGTTAGCTTATACGGCTTTTGTTATTGTGCTCATCCTGTCTTCCCTACCCTTTACACCTCCATGAAAAACAAACGGCAGTTCCCAAATGTAAGCAACTCAACAAGGTTTTTTTTTTTGTCTTGTATATGTACCTGTGGCTGTTTGGATTGATCGGGTGGTCAGATAGCTCTCTCATCTTCTTGAAGTTAGGGGTCTGGATCCCGGTGGGAACACCTGTTTGAGAGCAGGTGTGGGTAGAAATAGGGGCGGATTAAGGGGGTTTACGATGTTCTATGGAACATCTTTTCCAAGAAAGTTTTATAAAACCGTAGAGCTTTCGGTTAGCTCCGATTGGATATCTAATAGGTTTAAATCTGAGTTCGTATGAAGAAGATATGAATATCTGAAGGCCTATAGAGTGTTTGACATCTTTTTACTTCAAGAGCTTCAAACTATATTTAATAATTATGGATGGAATATCCTGAATTGTATTCCTCGATTCGCCCCTGGATAGAAGTTAGGTTTGAAATCTCGGATTTACTGATGATTTTGTTTGTTCTTTTGTTTGTTACAGGTGATGATTCTGTGTTTTGTTTGTTGCACGATGGGTTATGCATCAATGGCGATTTTCGGGTACTTGATGTTTGGATCGGATGTAGAGTCACAGATTACGTTGAACCTCCCAACGAGGAAACTTAGCTCGAAGGTGGCGATATACACTACGTTGATGAATCCAATAGCAAAATATGCGCTGATGGTGACCCCTATTTTGAACGCTACCAAGACTTGGTTTCCGTATTTGTGCAACAAGAGGCCTTTCAGCCTGTTGATGGGCACCATATTGGTGATGAGCACGGTGGTGGTGGCGTTGGCGGTGCCATTGTTCGGGTACCTCATGTCGCTGGTGGGGGCGTTCCTGAGCGTCACGGCGTCGATCTTAGTGCCGTGCGTGTGCTACCTGAAGATTTCGGGGACTTACAAGAGGTTTGGAGGTGAGTTGGTGTTTGTAGGGGCTATCATAGTGATGGGCGTTGTGATTGTGGTTTTTGGCACTTGGACGTCTCTTGTAGAGATTGTATGGCACTTGAGAGCCACCAAGATTTAGTGTGCTTTAGCTAATATTGTTCGGAGATATGTTACTATGTTGCATCGCTTCATCGTATTCAATCAATCTATGCTCTTTCCTCCTCGGAATTTGTTTTGTTGTCGTTTCTATGTTTTGAGGTGTTGTTTAGTTGGTGGGAAGCCAGATAAAACAAATGGGTAGTCAAGTGAAATACTATTATTTGCCCCCTATCAATAACACAGAAAAACAGTCAATCATATTATAAACATTCGTTAATATCATTCCGGAAGGTCCTTAGTTAGGGATGAACAAAAAAAAAACCTAAATCAGTGAAATCGACCAAAAATGTCTTTTTTAGGAAAGAAACATTTGACTTTAATAGGGAAAAATTAGACTTTTTTTTTTGAGTAAAAGGAATATTTCATTACTTTCAAGAAGAGCTAATACATGCTTGAGAAAAATTAGACTATTTTTTTTTAGCGAAGTTGCAACTTTTATAACTTGAAATCAATTACAATGTTGTGCATCGAGGAACATGATCTCCGACCACGAAAAGAACAGTTTTAACGAACAATGGTTCACTGATCCTTGTAATACCAGAACCGTCACAAACGGTATTTTGAT
>JAYMTN010000102.1:0-22233 GCA_036897425.1 Erodium trifolium
TCATGCTGATCAACTCCGCATGCTGGTGGTTCATGAAAGTCAGCTAGCTATATATGACGCCTCCAAGATGGATTGCATTCACCAGGTATGGAATACTTGCCATTATGGTTTCTTGTTCTTTCAATGGACTTATTCACCAAAAAAAGTTGGATCTTTAATTGCAGTGGGTTCCGCAAGATGCACTGTCTGCACCTATATCTTACGCAGCATACTCGTGCAACAGCCAATTAATCTATGCCTCCTTTTGGGATGGAAACATTGGAGTGTTTGATGCTGATACCTTGAAGTTAAGATGCCGTATTGCTCCATCGGCGTACCTTCCCCAGGCAGCCTTGAGTGGGTAAGTTAGGCTATCATGAATTCATCATACATAGTCAATCGTAAGTATTTTGATTTATTGTGCATACCAATAGCATATTTGTGTATTATTATTAAATTGCAGGAACCAAGCAGCGCAGCCTGTTGTTGTTGCTACACATCCATTGGAACCCAACCAATTGGCTGTAGGGCTGACAGACGGGTCAGTGAAAGTGATAGAACCGACAGAAACAGAGGGGAAGTGGGGAACAAGTCCGCCTGCTGCAGAGGTAGTGAATGGTAGAGCAGCCTCGTCCTCCACAACAAGCAACCATACACCCGATCAGATACAGAGACGAGACTGATTCTAGTTATACAAAAAACAATCATCTGTATTCCATCGGTCTGATCTGATACTACTTTTAGGTGTTTAGTGTCTCCAAGTCCAAATGTGAACACCCCTTATCAAAGGTAAGGGTAGGACATAAAACCTTAGTGAATATATTTGTATATGTAATTTGGTTGTAGTTGTAGTTGTAGTCAACAACTTGTGATTGTTATTCCTCGTGTATTAATTTGTCTTCACTATTAGCACGTCTTGGTACCTGAAAAGGATCCTTGACATAATGGTTTACGGGTAGGATGTGTTGTAATTGTTCCATTCAAGTACAGTTTAGAATTTGATTTGTTTTTAATTACAAATGTTTGACCGAGTTGTTCGAATTAATGGGCTGTGCACTGTCTACTTTATCATATATTTGTTTTGCACTGTGGGGAACTCTTGTTTTAATTTTTTTCAATGGAAATATCATTGATCTCAATACTCTTGGTCAAATACAAACATACGGGATATGACTCCTACAGCAGAAATTTTAGTCCGGGATCCCGTCGAGGATAGGTGTACCGGCAACTAGGTTACAAATCAAACTCAATACTCATATAGTGTACATTAGGAGGGTTACAACACAAACAATAGATAAGCTTAGTAAAACAGGACCAGGGAGCTAAATACCCTTTCGAGTGATTGTCTTGTCTTGTTGAGGGAAGACGGTATACATCACCCCAAGGAACACGACCTGGCCATATGGCCATGTAGACGGGTTGAGAGGATAGCTCCAAATCTCTCTCACCCTTGTAAACGCCAATCATGGTTTTCGACGAAACTGTTTTACAACCTTCGTCGATACTCTAGAGGATGAGGGGTGACAACCGTCTTTAGCATCCGGGTCCACGTCCATGAGCTCGAATACCATTTTCTTGATTATGTCCTTTAGAGCTACGATACGCTTGGCCTCTCCCTTGCAAGTTCCTTTGTATTCTTGGTTCGTCGGGGGACTCGATTATGAAGTTTTATTGATGGTCCTCCGGTCTTGTTCTGTAGAGGAGGGTCTGGTTGGACCCCTTGTTGAGATATCCCGTCCTTAAGGCGGGGTAGCTGTTGCAAGACCGGTGGAGGTGGTGATGGAAGAGGCACCTCTAGAAATGCCACCAAATTGGGTTCTGCCTCCAAGGTAGCTATTGGGCCCGACTGACATAGGCTATGAAAGTCGGTAGGTCGGATAAGTATGAGGGATGGGTTAGACACTACCGATACCTTTCCGTATCCTTCTCGTCCTCCCAGTTCCAATGGCGGTGCACACTACTAAATTGCAACTTAGGCAAGACTGAAGTTCGCACTTCCTTTGATCTCCAGCTTGGAGAATCCAATCCTCGTATTAGGGGCGGTGCCGAAGGGGTTATACGGGCTTTCTCTTGGGAACTCCCCGTAAGGAGGGATGAAGGGTGGACTCCATCCCTTCTAGTTGCTTGAGGTTGGGCCAGGGGGTAGCGATGAATTTGCCTCCCAGTCCGACCTGAAATAACCGTTGGACTAAACTCCCATCGGAGTTCGAATGGCTTCTGAATACCTTGTTGCATGTCGCTCTACTCCCGGTAAGACTGCCATGTAGTCTCGATTAAGATGGCCCAATCGAAAACATCGCTAATAGAAGTTCGGGAGCTTTTCATACTAGAGTCGGATGGTGATGAGATTCTTAAAGTCTTCAAACCGGAGACGGTTGTGTCGCAGGAGTTGCCTTGGGGCCATAGAAAGATATCCCAACCTCTCCATTGCAGTTAAGACAGAGGAATCAAATTGGTCAGTTCCGGCTTCAAAATCCTTCAATAAGAGTTGACACCGTAAGATCTCTTCCCCTGCAACATTCAACTCCCGACTCCCGAATCCTACGGTAGGATTCAGAACCGCTCCATCCTCATAGTGTAGGTGCTCTAAATAAAAATGGTTTTATGAAATCAAATCAGTACTAACGACATGTTTGTTTATGAAATCCCTTTTTTGCCCTTTAAGGATAAGACGGGTCGGGACACGGGTCACAAAGTGGGTCGAGAATCCGTTCGAACCTGACCAGTTGATATCCTCTTTCCCTTGAGAGCTCTTCCCTCGGTTCGCACATCATTTACAGAAATAATCTGACCGGACATCTTGCTGCCTTCACGAATTAGGGTTAGGGTTCTGCTCCTCTCTTTCCATCTTCAAGCGACGCCTGTAGTTGATCGGAAGCCATGGCTAACCGCACGGATCCCATGGCGAAGAGCATACACGGTACGAACCCTCAGAATCTGGTGGAGAAGATTCTCCGGTCCAAGATATACCAGAACACCTACTGGAAGGAGCAGTGCTTTGGCCTGACGGCGGAGACATTGGTCGACAAGGCCATGGAGCTCGACCACCTCGGCGGCTCTTTCGGCGGCAATCGCAAGCCCACCCCCTTCATGTGCCTCGTCATGAAGATGCTCCAGATCCAGCCGGAGAAGGACATCGTCGTCGAGTTTATTAAAAATGAAGACTACAAGTACGTCCGTATACTCGGTGCCTTCTACTTGCGCCTCACCGGCACCGACGTCGACGTCTACCGCTACCTCGAGCCTCTCTACAATGACTACCGCAAGATCCGCCAGAGAACGCTTGATGGCCGCTTCGCTTTGACTCATGTCGATGAGGTTATCGATGACCTGCTCACAAAAGATTATTCTTGTGATGTTGCTCTCCCAAGGATCAAAAAGAGGTACCCTTTTCCGACCTAAGTTTGTTTGCACGGCTCTACTTCTGCGCTTGATTTGCCCTAATTTATGTTCATTATGTAATTAGTTATCTTAATGTACTAGTCTTGAATTGCATTTGGGAAGATTGAGCTGAATTTATGTATGTGAACTATCCAATTTGTTTACAGGGCTAATCTAGAAACTATTGGTTCACTGGAGCCTAGAAAAAGTGCTCTGGAAGAAGATTTTGAGGAGGAGGAAGAAAAGGAGGAGAATGAGCAACTCAATGATGAATTTGAAGATGGGGGTCATAAGAAGGTTTGCTCTTTTCATTTATCCCTTCTGTTGTATCTGTATTATCCCATCCCATTGTAAATCTAATTCAGTTAGTTTATGTGAATTTCTGAGACATGTGTATGGTTTCTAACACCTGACAGGATTCTTACCGGGGAAGGAGTCCTGCAAGGGAAAGAGATAGGGATGGTAGACGAGACAGTCATAGACACAGGTATATAGTTATTTTGTGTTTCTAATTTACATACGTGCCTGTATCAACTGTTTGAGTGAGCACAGGAACTGTTTAATATCTAGAAATCAAACCTGCTGAATTATTTCTATGTTTTCTTCATTGCTCTTTGAGTTTGTATTTTAATATCAAATTTTCCATGCCAAACTTTGAATGCATAGCAAATTAGTTTGTTGCAAGGGAGTGGCTTTGGTGTTCTTTCATATAGTTCTTTTTTTTATAGTAGTTAGTGGAGATTTTTTCCGTACAGATTTCTTTTCCTTGTGTTTGTACCTAAACTATGATGGAAGCTGCACTCCAACTATCTTGTATGTGTGTATGTATGTATGTATATTGTTTTCTTCATAAAGATCACCTTCCTTCAACCATGGCATTCAGGCCATTGGTGATAGAAAGCAGCTTCCTATAGTATATATTATGTGATTCTGCCAGGTTTCTCTGCACTGACAGTGTGCAGCGAGAAGTATGATGAATCATACATCTTAAATATATTTATAGTAATTAGGTACCATGGCCATTAAGGCCCTTTATTTAGTACTTGGTATAAGTCTATTTTATTGACGTGTCAATTATAATTCTTCTATTAGAGCTTTTCTTCAAAAGCCAAGTGATTTTATTTCAGTTATTGCCTTATTGGTTAGGATCAGTAGGAGTGAGGAGGTAGGACATTAATTTCTCTCGTGTTTTTGATAAAATGACTTTGTGTATAACTTGATGCACATAAATGTATTACTCATCTGTTGTTGTAAGGTCTGTTGCTACAGCATGGTATTAGCTTGTTAGAGTAATCTTCAACCTGAGCTGCACAATTAAAAACCTACAAAATTGCAGTTTGAATTTACAATTCGCATTGAGACGTCTCATCTTCTCTCACCATTTGTTTATCTTAAACTGGGGTAGCTCTCCTTCTACTTGTAGACCTCTCATCTAGTGGTAAAGACTATTTTTACAAGTTTTCAATACCAGGGAACTTTACTTCCTTAACTAGTTAGAACGTAGCAGCAGCTACAATTTCTTGAATGATACGTTTTGGTGCTCAATATCATTAGTTTGTACCCTGTACACTTGATGATCTCTTAAAACTCTTATTATGAAGACATGGTTTTAGTCGTATATTTTGCACATCTCATTGATTGAAACCCCTTCTAAAGCATGATTTTTAAGCATAATATTTTTGTCTGCTTTATCTTGTTTGTGCAGGGATAGAGACTATGATAGGGAATATGATAGGGATTATGACAGGGAGCGTGGACGAGGAAGAGACAGGGAAAGGGAGAGGGAGAGAGACAAGGATCGCTATCGCCTAAGAGAAGAGAAGGATTATGGTCGTGAGAGGGACCGAGAAAGGGAGAGAGAGGGAAGGGAGCGGGAGAGGCATCGTGGCAGGCGAAGGAGTCATTCAAGGAGCCGCAGTAGGGACCGCAAGGACCGAGACGGTGGGGACCACCGCAAGAGGCATGCTCGAGGTAGCGCCAGTCCCAAAAGGCGTGCTGATGATGAGCCAAAGAAGAAGAAAGAAAAGAAGGAGAAGAAGGATGATGGGACTGATCATCAAGATCCAGAAGTTGCTGAATGGAACAGGATCCGTGCTTCTCTTGGGATGGCCCCTTTGAAGTAATCGCTACTTACTGTTACACCCGACTAGTAGTTTGTTGTTTATACATGTGGATGATATGAATCTTTGATCTTTATGAATCAGACAATGCATCTACTTGAAATTTCATGTATGCATAATCTGTTTTGTACTTTCCATGTTCTGAAAATTACAGTTGGAATGTTAGAAATAGGAGCCTTGATGAACATTGTATTCAATAGACTTTTAAGGAACATATAGCATAGATTAAGTGTTGTGTAGAAGCGTACAATGCTATTGCTTGAAAGATGAAAGAAACATGTAAACATTCCGAAATCTAGGAGTTGGTCTCTTAACCATAGCCCCAATATCTGTCACCTGAGAAATAACGCAAGTCCACAGATTCTGAAAAGTCCACTGGCTTGCATTTCCCTCCCATCAGTATCCTCTTCTTGCAGAGTTCATCACCATTGTTCTCTTCTTCTTCCTCTTCTGTTTCCTTGTCCACTTTTTTCCTTACCGATCTTGCCCTCCTCACCCTCCTCCGAGAGCTAACCCTCGAAGAAACCCTAGCTAACTTCCTCGTACTCTCCTGCCGAGAAATGGTTGGAACAACTCCAACCTTGTGACCATCAGATTTCAACAATGAGTGTTGTGACCCAACTCCACAATACACACACTTGCCACTGCCCTTCCCTTTTCTCTTGAACCACCCTATTTTCTCTACCTCCTTACCAACCCCTGACTCTGACTTGCTATGAGGAACCGACCCTTTTGATTTCTTGCTCCCAAACACACTGGAGAGGATCGAGATCACCTTCTTCGGCAGAGTCTTTTTGGCCTCACTGTGACCTTGGCTCCGCCTCTGCATGGTCCTGGCCAGCAACTTGGGGACTTGGATCCTCATCCTGGGCTGAGAAAGGCCAATGTTTATGAAAAATGATGGACTTCTTCTAGTGGCACTCCTTGTCAGATTAGTGCTCGCCACCGGCTTCTTCTTCTTGGGATTGTTTCTCTGCACTTTCATCATCATCATCATCATTGGATTGTTTCTCTTCCTTGGATTTGATTCTCCTCTGCTTATAATGAAAATGGGATCATCTGAAACTCTAGATATAGCTAGGTACACGGAGCACTGATCGGAGATATGGGACAGGTGTGATTGAGCTGTTCCGATTTATCTGAGATTTACTATTTGGCCCTTCCAACGTCAACATGGCTCGTTCCAGATTGGAGGGCAATACAGTAAATATGGTGTTCGGGTTTCTATTTTCATCATTTTCGATGTGATAATTGAATTGCATTGTTCTTTATCATCAATTTCATACTGAGTTTAAATCTCAGATAGCCTTGAAAAGTTGGTTTGAATTTTTTCAAAAGTGTAGAGTATCAATCATTATGATTTTTCTTAATTTTGTATTATATTTTACTTTTAAAAAAATGAGATGCTATCCATTTTCTTAATGACCTCCTTCTTCATATGTCACAAAATATTTCAATAATTGTGACATCTATTACGTTTAGAAGGTCCACTATTGTATAAATTGACAACGCTTGTATTGTACATAGAAGGAACTGAAGCATCAATCAACCAAGGTTTGAGGTTTCATAATTAACTTGTCCTTAAACTTATCCATATCTTAAGTCATACTCAGAGGATCTACTTACTACTTAAGTGGCTGGACATTTCCTCTTACAAGTTAGATATATGCAATTCTTTTTCCAAACCTTCTTTTTACTAATCAGTTTCACAAAGTGTAATCCATCTGTCTTCTACCTTTTTTTAAAAAAATTTAAAAAAATATTCCTTTTTCCTTAATGCCCTCTCTCTAAGAACGAATCTGCTATCAGTATCTGTGTTGATTCACTCACTATGTTTTGTGATCCTTTTACTGATTTGGTTGTCAAGATACATATTCATATTCATACACATTCACATTCACATTCATATTTGATTGGTTTGAGCCACACAATATCTAACTTAATTCATCTGTCACCCATTACAGAAATCCAAGATACCACAACATTGGTGTTACTTTCTCATTCGAGCTCTGTTATTTTGAATATTCCAACGTAACTTATAAGTTGACACTTGTTGAACTAAGGTAAGGTTGTTGTTTCATAAACCACTTGTTTATCTGCACTAATATAAAGTATATATATATTGTAAGACTTTGCACTATTTTTACAAATCTTCCCATTTCCATATAAAATGAAGCCATAACTTGTATGTTTGTTTACTACAAATAGCAGTAAGGACAAGGAAATGGGAGCCCTCTAAAAAAGGCCGTTTGGCCTCTAATGTGGAAAGTGGGATTGGTGGCTCTCTTGTTTATTTTTATTACCTGATATGCCCTATTTGCCTTAAACAATGAGACTCCATTGTACGGCTCTGTGCACATTGACATTGCAATCGTCATCTATGACACAATACCTGTTGTTGTCTTCCTCCTCCTTTTTCACTCCAGTCTTAGTGTTGGCTAATGAGCTTCTCATTTCATGGGCATTACTCGATTCCTTAATAATAGTTAGGTTTTTCTTAAATCTTTCTTTGTTTTCGACCCAACATTGGCTCTTGAGTGCACTAACTCACTGGTTTTTGTGTCTTGTTGTCCATTTGCTACTGTAGATTCCCTATAAATAGGCACCTTGCTCTTTGGTATTACTCATCAGTCTCAACTATGAACACTAGAGTGAGAATGGTGGTGGTTTTGGTGTATACCATGTTGAGTTTAGTATCCCATGTGTCAGCCATTGTTGCTTGTCCTAAATGTGGTGGAACTGAGGTTCCATACCCACTTAGCACGAGTAACGACTGTGGGAACCCAAGGTACAGAGTGTACTGCAACAATGGTGGTCTTGAGTTCTTATCAGTCCAAGGGATTTACTACAAAATCCTCAGGATCGATCCTGGTGCTTATAAGCTTGTTATAAGACCAGCTTCTATAGTAGAAAGGACATGTTACACTTCTGATTATGTCATGCAAGGGTTTAGGCTCGACGAGAGCCTGCCCTTCAACATATCTTCTAGCAACACTGTGATGTTGCTCAACTGTTCAGAGTCTATTCTGCGGTCGCCTCTCAACTGTTCCTCCAGCAGCTTTTGCAGGCAGTTTGAGGAGAGGGTGGTGGAGGGTAACGGGTGTAGGAACACCCTCTGCTGTCATTACTTGAAGGACTCACATATGACTTCGCATATGATCAGGGTCAGGGCCGGAGGGTGCACAGCTTATACTTGTCTGGTGGACGTCAAGCCTGGAGATTCTGTTCAGGCATGGAACTATGGCATTGAGCTTCAGTGGGAGCCTCCTCCTAACTAAGCCTCAACTCAACAAGACACTTTGTTTCATCGTCTTTCTCCTTTTCTGCCGCTTGTGTTTTCATGTTCCTCTCAATAATAATGTTTCTGTGTTTGGTTTTTACTATATGCATATGCTAATAATCATTAACTCATGATTAATGTTGAAAATAAGCAACAATAACTATGATGTACCTGTTCTTTGAAAGTTTGGCAAATCTTCTTCTCTTGGATCAGTAAACACATGCAGTGCAGGAACATCAGAGCAGAACAAAACCTGGACAATTCGAAAGATCACTTGCAAAATAATCAAGTTCCTTCCATGAACACACTACAGAAGCAAACGGCAAAGCATACCTATATTCACATATTTGATCTGAATGCAGAAAAAAACCGGCACAATATAACATTTAGCTTTGCAATCTTTGTTTTTACTTACAAATCCAAGCTGTTAGTAATCCAACTCTTACAAACATAGCTCTATTGAAGAGCATGTTGTCTTTTGTGTCAGTCAGTCCAACAGCCGAGCACTAACAAACTCTTGACTATATCTCTACCTCATCTCTTACACACACGACATGCCTAATAATCACCACAGGAGAAGAAAATCCAAGCTTGAGAAAAAATATATCAACATTTACTATGTTACTCAATAAATTGCTATGCTGTTTGTCAGCTTGGCCTTTTTCCTTCCATGGCATCTTTCTTTTTCCTACAGGTGCTGCAGAGGAAAGGCCCTTCCCATGGCTTTGATGAAGGAGAAAAAAGAGACCCAGATAGCCCGTCTGATGAGGGTTGATCCGCTTGGCAAACTGCACATCTCAAAAGCCCAGAGTTTCGGTCTGAAGGAAGATCCTTACCCAGCCTGCAAGTCCATCAACACTTAGTATAAACACTAGAAATCAAATCTAACCAAGTACACCTATACAAGTAAAGCCCACTAGTGGTAGTATATACCTTTCTGCAAGCACTGCAGAACCCTCTTCAAACAACTCCTCCACAGCCCCAACTGCTGAAAGCTTATTTGTGGCCTTGTTAGTAGAATTCTCAGATTTCTTCTTAAATAGAAGAGAAGTAAGCAAATTTTGTTTCTTCCTTGGAATTGGAGGTAACACAGGTTGGTGTTGGTCACATGGGATTATATCAACAACCAAGCAGGTTGTATCATCCTTGAGGCCTCTTGATCTCAATGCCTCCTACACAACAGAACAAAAACATATTACAATTTACAAGGAAAATAAGTAAATATATGTCCGTATGTGTGCAAGCCTTGCTAAATATCACCTTAACAACAAGCTTTGCAGCGAGCTCTGCAGGCAAACCTCGGCATGCCTTGGCAGCCACATCAGAAGATAAAGCATCCCAGATACCATCAGAAGCAATTATAAGCCTCCCTCCAGCGCTTGAAAGCTAAATAGCCAAGAAAGCCCTCAAATTTAAAATTGTCACATGCATAAGAAGAAGAAGATAATGGAGATAGGACACAGTGACCATACCTTTACTTGTTTGACATGTGGTATTGGAACAATGAACTCACCAACATCTGTATCTCCAATAGATCTGGAAAGGCACAACCCACCCGGCCAGCAGCGCAGTGGCCCAACCTATGAAGCAAATGCAGATTGAGATCATAAGATAGGAGAGATATTTAAATATTCATTAAGGCTTCTATTAGTTAATGGTACAAAGAAGGTGTACCTCATTCCCTCCAAAAATATTGAGCCTTCCCACTTCACCCCCACTTGCAGTAACTCGCTCCCTCTCTTCTACATTCTCTTCCAGCCTGTGGTCAACAGTCAAAAGCGAAACTACACCTCCCTGGGTGTCCAATATGCACCGAGAATCCCCTACAGATGCAACAGTCACAGTCCACCCATCGATCACAACAAATGTTACTGTTGTCCCAGAAGTCTCCCCTGTCGTTAGCATTAATGCAAGCACATGAGAAACAGAGAATAGGCAGAAAAAAAATTACAAATTAATTAAACAAGATCATGTCACGTGCCTTTCTGCTGAAACTCAATGTCAGTTTTCACAAAACCAGCAACTAGAGCCCGAGGAAGAGCTTGGAGCCACTCTTCCCGACTAACGCCTTGAGGAATTGCACTCAAAACATTATCCAATAGATTCTCCTTAGCAAAGATGGCAGCAGATATACCGTTGTGCCCATCAAAAATCTGCCATATGAAATCCAAATTAGCAACTCTGATCAGTGGTTTAACTATGTTGGCCTTGCAATGAATAATTGGGGTGTTAGGAAAACTTAGGACACCAGAGACAGTAAAACTTAATATCGTTAGTTATCTTAGAAACTAAATGTAGGGTAACTCAGCTATACTCAAAACAAAGAACTTTCAAGGAATAAATAGTTGAAAAGATTACCGCGAAGACAGAAAAGGAGGTTGATGGATTCCCGGGTATCCCCTGGCAATCAGGCTTTATCAGGAAATAATCCTCGCCCTTCTTTGCCAAGGCAGCCTGTCCATATCTCACAGATGGTTTCTCAATCTTCTCTGGCCTCAGTTCACGACCAATAAGGGTGGCAAGAGGAACCAGAGGAGGCTTCATCCTTGCAACTTCCATACCACTTATTTTAAGTTTTGTTTTGACATTTCCAATACTTCAGCATCAGCACCCTAATTCATCAAACGGAACAGCAGAGAATTTTCAACAATTGAGAGAGAAAGGTAGATAGATAGGTACATGTATTATAACTTCAACCTGCAAAACTAAATCAACTGAAGTGTTTGCAGATTATAAGATCTTCAGAAGATGATGTCTGGCATGTATTTATCTCTTTTTTAGTTCGTCTAGCAGGCAGAGATCCTCATAATTGAGTACGGAAATTCAAATGTACATGTATCTAGTAACTGAAGATCAAGGTTTTAAATGAAGAGGCTGCAACTAATTTACACAAGGGATCAAGATACACAATTCTTACTTGAAAAGTAATTAGTATTTAGTACACAGTTAACCCATAAACCAAGCCCTGTCAATAATTTCTGCAGTATTTGGAAGAGATCGCCGCTAACTTTACAGAGTGATGCCTATCAGCCTTTTATAGACCAAATCTTAGAGTTTATAAGTCATGCATTAGACAAATCATTTGAACATGATTTTCATAGATTTCTTCTCACCCCATCACTAATACCCTTACTATTATCAAGAGATCCACCAGTTCAGCACACTGCAATACTACAAACATAGAATTGAGCAAAACTTAGCTCGTGCTCAACTGGGTTCCCACATTCCCCAACTCTTTGAGCTGAAACCCTAATCCCCAAATCACATGAACACCAAAAGAAAGTTATCCCACCCAATCCAATACAAATTCACACACAAAAAAACATAAGAAAATCTAATTTTTCAGCACATCATAGCAAAACTAAAAATTGACTCAATACTGAGCTAAAATTTCAATCCTAAAGTAAATTGTAAGAAAATGTGGAAATTTTGGGGGAAAAGGAAGAAACTTTGAACTCGCAGTTGAAACAAATAGAGATGTCTACCAGATCCAGCGAGGAAAAGCGACCATCCAGCTCATTCACAACCTCGGCATTCCCAAAACTGTGAGGAGTAATTCGATTAGAAGCTGGGCTCAATCCAAAGCTCAAAACCCTAAGAGAGAGAAGAGAAGTAGCTCACCAGCTCCTCCGCGATTTGATTGGGAGAGAAATCTAGAGAGGGAGAGACGCGGGTTTTGGGAACGATTTCAGACAGATTGTTATATACTGACATTTATGTCCCAATCTTTCGTTATAGCTGAGGATATATGTTAATCTCATCTCAGGATATGTGTTCATCTGAAATTCCTTCGATGCCCTTTACTCTATTTTCATTTTCGAATATTTTTCGTATTTTATATTTCATGTCCTCAATATTTTTTCATTTTCGAATAATTTGAAGCTCTCTCTTAGGAAAGCAATATATATTTCGAAATAGTTGATGCATGACTCAATAAAGTCAATATGTTTTTTGTTGAACATGGGAACAATGTATTAATTAAAATGTTAGAAGACATAACGTTGAAGGCACAAATTATAAAAGGGTTATCAAAACAAATCACTCAGTCCTAAGAACATCTGTAACGTTAATGATCGACTGTGGCGGAGAGGTGCTGGCGAATGATTAAAAATTCATTTTTTATTCTTATAGTCAGCTCCAATAATCACTACCCTCCAATCCTATGTGGTAAGAGTTGATGGTAAGTGCATTTTTCATCACAATTTTGCTCACCGTCTGCCTTGAGAAGAGGTGGTGAGCTCACCGCCTGCTCTCTGTCGACGTTTCCTCCCCGCCAGCAGCTCCCCGTCAGCTCCCCGCCCATCGTTGTGGATGCTCTAATTAAGTATTGGAGTATTAACGGTGTAAAATGGACTAAAAAGTCTTTCGATGATCAGGGGATGTTGTTCTCGTTCTGATAACCAATGAGAGCCCTATAAGCGCAAAAATACTGACTCTCGAGATGGTCCGAAATTTTTTTGTCGATATTTTGTGGAACCTTTATCACCCAATAGCCAATGAAAAGGAGATATCAGTTGCCCTCTTACTGGTCCCTATAACATTCTTTGGGAAAGGCGCTTACCAGTTACCACCCTCACCCCCTGTTTTCTCAAAGCACCTTTGGAGTCCTCTGAACCCTTAGACTCAGAGCCTAAAAAATACGGGAGTCTCCATAATTTTGTTAGCCAGTCCACTAGGGACTGCCAAAAAAGTACGAGGCGAGAGGACCCACGCCGCTATCGCATATAATAAGTTCTACCTTCTCTTGCATATCTCCGTCGGCGGGACCACGACTTCCCTGTGGACAAACTGTCAAGTCGGTTGCCGAGAGATTCCATACCACCTAGAGGATTCATAGTTGTCGATGACTGTCCTACTGCCCTAGCCGTTGTCGGTTGTTGCCCCTACCGAGGAAGAATATTGGTGACGGAAACACCACCGGCCCTCAACCATTGTTCCTCTCGTATCGACATGACCCGAGAGCCCAAGCCCGCTCATTCGAGACCGCTCCCTCGACCAACCAGCTCGTCGCCCCCACAAACTTTTCGATGAAAGAGGCACCGGCCGCGAGAACGAGCTGTCCTGTGACTCTAGAGAAGCCTTTGCTCCTCAATCCTCTATCCCTTACCGAGCCAGAGGCCCTCTTCCATCCCCAACCACGTCTACCGAAATCCATCGAGACGGAAAATTGTCACCCGGATCGGCGTCTAGGAGGACTGTATGTCGGAATCCCCAACCAGTAACTCTATCCCCAATCCCGATGGCGAACCCCGAGAGATCCCCTTCGTCGCAGAGGATAACATCGCCACTTACATCACACACCGAGAACGAGGGTCCATCCCCGGATTCCACTTTCTCACTAGGTTGTGACTCCTGCCAGGTAGAGCCTGGTGTCGTGTCGCTTGAAATCAATATGTTTTAATTTAATCCTTAACATTTTGGTTTATTGTATTTTAGTTCTCATATTTCAACTTGTGTCAAATCAATTCTAAAATTGATCAAACCAATCCAATATTTATCATTTAACTTGGAAAAAAATCATTAAAAAAATTCGTGTTTCATTTCTTTAAAAATTAATAATGTTTTCTTATATAAAAGAAAAAAACACAGGGATAATATTGTAATTTTGAAAAGGGGATCACTGTATGGATGGATACAAAAATTTCAATATTAAGGGAAAAGAAATCGATGAAGAAGATAATCGATAACATCGGGCAATGTCGACGTGGCCATGTGTTTGTGGGACCCAACTTTAGTGTTTAGCCACTCATTTGTAAGGCTTCCTTTTATTTCCATAGAGGTCACTACAAATGGACATTTGTGGGGCCACAAGAGAAGAGTTTTGCTAAACTCACCCACCCTTGCACTAACATCCCATAAATTTAATCAAAATTCAAAATTATCAAACTTAATCTCTTTTTTCCTCCTACATTTGATTTCACAAACAAAACCATTTGATTCACATAAAAACGAAATAATAATCTTAATGGATGGAATGAGAAAATACATGTATACAGTATATAAATAAAAATCATTACAGTATAGTTTTCACAAAAAAAAAAATCAAACACAAAGATGAATAGAAAATTGGTGTTTGAGGGACACCAAATATATCACATTTTATCACAACATTGCAAAACACTCTCTTTCTTTCTATCTGTCTAAAAAAATAAAATACAAAGAAAAAAAAAAAAGCATCACATTCACATGGCCAATTCTCTCATTATACACCATTCTGTCACTTACCAGCTCCAGCTCTCCTCTTTCCATCAGCACGAACTTGCTGTTTTCCTGTCCTTGACGGAGTTGCAGAACCTTGACTGGCCAATTTGGCCGTTGCAGAACCAGAACTGGCCAATTTGCGTGCTGCCGGTGAAGGGATCATGCTCCTATGTAAGAAAAATGAAAACTCTATAAGCGCATGGAAAGTCTAAGAGCACAAAGTCTGCACCCCTCAAACTACTACTCCCTATGTTGTAAATAATTGTCATATTTTATGTTTGTATATTGGTTACTAACAACTAAGTATATTTAGTGACCCAAGCTTGTTTATCCAACTCGTCAACCAGTTGAACTTAGGTCTTGGGATTTGGGTTTAAGTCCAAGTAGCAATACCTCGCTCATTATTCTCCTCCCAACCCTTGTTGGGCTGCAAGGGTCACAAAATTTAGAGCTGTGTTCTACATAAGGGAGCTCATGGTTGATACATCAATCTTAAAACGTTCTTTAAGAATAAAAAAAAAATGTTTGGTGCTCCCTTGTTTCTACATAAGCAAGTTCTTGGGACCAAATGCTAAAGAAATGTTTGGTGCTCCCTTGTTTCTACATAAGCACGTTCTTGGGATCAAATGCTAAAAAAACTAAGTATATTTAGTGTAAAAAAAGGAATGTTAACCAACGTAAAGAAGAAAAGTGTTGCTGTATTAGCATTCCGAGAGATATGAGTTACCTTGAGTCTCGGGTCTTTGAGGCTGGCCTAGGTTGAGGCTTCTTGATTCTTGACTCCATCCCTAAGCCACTGGGCATACTGTTGGTTCTAGGAAGATTTGATTGCCAGTTGGAATCAGCCTCTGAAGAATCACTAGTTGCAGTCTCTGATTCATCATCACGGTACTTTGTGATAGGTGTTGGTTTCCCATAGGATTGTTCAGTGGTAGTATTGGGAGTGTGTTTCTGATAAAACATCTCAGGCAACTCTCCACTCTCTACTTGCCAATTTTCTACTTCATTGTCATCAACAATCAAACTATCACTCTTGTTCACCACGTTCTTGTCAACCCAATCACTGGAGGTTGACGATTCTCTATCATCCTCCTTCCCTATTGATATGGGGCTTGCAGGTGAACTCATAACATCCTGAAGATCAAAGCTTTGTCTTCTTGATTTTGGTCGAGAGTTGCTCTGATACAATGCAGGTTAAAGCTCCAATCATAATTCTTTTTTGTGCCCTCAAATTTCACATTTTCAATGTAGTACTTCATATAAGATTTAAAATTATGCAATGCTGCCTGTAATTCATACCTCTATACTAGCAGTTCCCAATGATTTACGACGACTGGAAGACTTATCTTTGCCACTCTGCAAAACAGGAAGTGGGCTGCTAGATCGGGATTGTCGGCGAGGCTCCTCTCCACCTTTTTTGGCCATGGCTGCCTTAAGACTGGCAATCTGAAAAGAGAAAATGGACAGGACATCATAGTATGAGTAAAAGGCATTGCAACTTGAAGAGCAAAATAAAGAGAAAGCATATGTATATACCTGGTCTTTAAGCTCTTTCACATCAGCACCATCTCTGTTAACTTGAGCAGCACCAAGTTCTACAGTGGCAACCCGTTCAGCAAATTTAAGCGTGCTTAAAGTTTCTCCAATAGCCTCAGGCTCCGGACTGATGTGAACAAACATGAGTGTCTTAGCTTGTCCTCCTGATAATCATATAGTGACCATAACATTGTCAAGGGTGCAAGATGCATTGTAGAAAAAATGAAACATGTTTCTTTGTAGCATATAGGAGATTGTCTAGCTCACCGAGCGAATCTTGGAGTAGCTGTGTGAGTTTACTGTTCCTATAGGGAACATGTGTGTTTCTTTGGGCAAGACAAGCAATCACATCCCCTAATGCAGAAAGTGACTTGTTTATGTGTACTGCTTCCTTTAATCTATCTCCTGTTACCTCCGACTTGTCAACCCGTTCACTTCCTGCGAGGTCAACCAGATGCATACTACCCCGACTAACTTTTCCAGATGTCAGGTCTCTTCCTTGAACATGAACTGTCAGGCAGCTGAACATGGATACCATTGTAAGTATATATATAACAGATACTACTGTTTTAGTGTCCCGTATTGAAATATAGATTGAATGACCACGAGATTTTCTAGTTTAACCTTCCACCTAATTGTTTAAGCTTTTGGGTTGTAGAAAGTTTAGCAAATACTAATAGTCACAAGTTTTCTATAAGTTTGATAGGGCATCTGATTGATTGGAGAAATCAATACGAGTAGCCAGTTCAAATGAGAATGCTAAGACAAAATTTCATTCAAAATGTAGAACTTGAAAAGATTTCATCTAAACTTCAGAAACAAAAGTATTACCTATGAGAACGACTACTCCTGTCATTCATAGCTGTAGAGCTCACAGCACGGTTCTTATGCCCAAGGTTCATCAATTTTATAACATCATCTGTTGATGAAACAGGTACAAGGCTTGCATCTGGCACATTAATTCCATTTTGAGAACTGTTACGGATTTCTAATGTATTCTGAAGTTAAGAACACAATCAAAAAGACAATTTGGATGAGGCAAGATGTCATAACGAAACTTAACAAAGGATATCTTTTGTTGCCTCCATCTGTTGCAAGGAGATCCCTAACTTGCTCGTTATAAATTTCCATCATCTGAACAGAAATATCATAGGACATCAAATCTGCTCTCTGTTCAGATAGATAAAATAGATCACCTAATGCCCTATAGTTTACTCCCCGAGTTTCTTCTGTGAGCTCCTTGGGTCCAGTCTGGATAGATAATCAACGAAAATGGAATGATTGATAAATAAATCACAGATCAGTCAGCATTATATCCAATGAATAAAATTTCAAAAATTCTTATTGCAGTAATAATGAGCATACCATAGTGTGAGTTTTGCCTGATCCAGTTTGCCCATATGCAAATATACAAACATTGTAACCATCAAGAATCGATCGAATAAGTGGTTGCATGTCTGAAAATACCTCCGCTGCAAGGGAAAGAGAGAAATTTTGTTCAAGAGGTCAGGGGATGATGTGTGTGTGTGTGTGTGTGTGTGTGTGTGTGTGTGTGTGTGTGTGTGTGTGTGTGTGTGTGTGAGAGAGAGAGAGAGAGAGTTACCTTGAGTTGCAGAATCACCAAATACTTTGTTGAAGTTAAATGATTTGCGACCCTCTTTTCCATATTTTGAAGGGGTATTAATTGAAATGTTTCCTTCCTCAATGTGACCTACTACATTTATGCGATTTGGTTGCCCAGACATGAAGGGTCGTACTCGACAGTACACCCTAATGTTTCCTGATCCAATATTACCGTCAGCTATTGACTCTTGTTCTTGAGATTATCTTGCACCGCAATATTAGACTTGGAGTTGATAAATATTTTTACCTTTTAGGTCCTGTATTTGATTGTATAACTTGCGGTTTTCTTGAAGGACTCGCTGGTATCCTGAAGCAGCATGTGATAGGTTGTGTACATGCTTCCCTATCAAGTGAAGCTATACATGATAAATAATTTCTCCACTTAAAAATCTTGGTAGAGAAAATAACACATAAATTATATTTACCTAGAGTACTGAACTCTTCTTGGTAATTAATCTGCAAGAGCTTCATTCCTGCTTTTGTATCATGAAGAGTTTGTTTCAATTCCTACAGGATATCGAACACTAATCATGAATCACGCCCTAACAGCAGGTTGCAATATTTATAACCAGGATTATACCATTGGGTTACCTGAACATCTCGTTGTTGTTTTTCAACCAGCATTATTTGTTTCATATGCTGTAATTTTGAAGATTCATCATGATTACATGTTTGTGAATTTTCATTGACATATTTAGCTTCTTGAAGCTCCCCGGCTCTTTTTTCATCCATTTCATCTTCCTGAACTTTTGCAGCATCTAGATCATTGGTCTCTTCTTGAACTTGTACATCATCTATTTCATCTATCTCCTCCTCTGGAGCTGGTGCAGAAGCTTTTTCATCTAACACTCTTGTTGCATCAGAAAGAGAAGAAGCCTGCACCTGCTCAAGTTCCTGATACAGAGCAATCAACTTAATCAAGCGATGATATATACTCCAAATTTATCCTCTTCTTATACCTCAAACATCATACCTGTGTAGCAGCATAACAAACACTTTCCAAAGGAATCATGTCCGTACTAGATGTTCCTGTATCCTTTATAGTTGGTTTTATCTGCCAGATTAGAAGAAATGATTGCTTTGTTGATGAAATGTACACTCCAATAATGATCAAAAGGCTCACAAATGAATATGGTTGTTCTACATGAAGACAGCTAGAAAACATATATTCTTTTAATAGGCATAGTGTGATTGATCATCACAGTAGAAGTTGTTTACCGTATCATTTTGACTAGTTACGTGCCGCTTAAACTCATCCATAACCTTGTTTAGCATAGACTCCACAACCTGTTTCAAGCGAATAATTAGTTTTTGCACCAAGACGGTGGAATTTCCTCTTGCCTCATTAAGGAATGCAGAGTACAAGTTAACCAGATCATTTTGAACATTGTTTAAGAATGATGACTAGTCACAAAGGTAATAACTAAGAAGTACAAGAACCCTTACAGATGGAATTTCCTCCAGCCTCCTGTCTGAAAGAGCAGCATGTACTAACGTATTTAAGGAATGAGAACTCTGCGAATCAATACAAATTATAGCCTGACGTGTTAATCTTCTTACACATTTGGCCAGAGCTGAAAAACTAGTAACAAAAGCAAAGCATACTGACTGTTGTATTGAAGTCCACCTCTTGACCATTGTTTGAAGACCGATCAGTAGATGAACCATCCACGGACCTCTCATTTAGCGATAAGGCCCTTGATATTGACTTCATAAACGGTTTCACAAAGTTTGTTGGTTTGGACATATCACCCGTTTTCAAATAGCCATTTCCACCTCCTTGTTTATTACATTCACCATATGACTTAAGTGCTAGGACACAATTGACAATCCTAGAAGATTGTCCACCCTGAAAGTTAGAAGTAAATAAAGTGCCAAACCAAAAGGTTCCATTTGATTCCTATTTATACCAGATCAAAACAGAAATATGGATGCTTGAACCTCTCAGAGTTCAGATTTCATTTAGAGGAACTACCATGGTGTTAATGTCACCTACCTGTTCCAAATCGGATGCTGCAAAGGATGGAAGTCCCATTTCCTCCATAGCTAAAAGGAAGTTCTTAACATTTTCAAAGTATGGGTATGCAGATAAAGCAGCCCCATCGGGAATGAGAACTGAATCATTTGATGGCGCTTCAATCACCTAAATACAAAATGAATGTTACAATACCTAGAGAAACGAAAACTAAGTCAATAAGGAACTGCAAATAGCAAAACAATTGACAAGCACAGCCACACCTTTGATATAGAACCAGGTCGAACTTTGTTCAGAACATTACAAAGTATAATTCCACTCCGCAATGCAAGCCTGAAATGTTCTTCAGAAGGCTCAGCTGGCAAATCTTTTCCTAAAACAACACCGACCATCTTTCTCAGCCATTCTGCAGCTTGGTACCTCCTCAAGGCTGCAAAAAAAAGTGTTGAAAGATCACTTTTAAATGCATGAACTAGCTTTCCTCTTAAATTGATTTGACTTTTCTTTATGAGCAATTTCAGTTTCACAATCAATATTCAGACAATTTTAATGTGAATTCCAGGGGAAAAACAGTTACTGTAGAATTCCAAAAAAAAAGTAAAGTAGCTGCAAGAAACTGAGGAACCATAGCACAAATTCAACCCCACTAAACAAATTAAGAATCCACAAATTGTAATTAGAAACTAAGTTTCGTGTTCATCAATCAGACAATAACACATTTATCAAAAACACATTATTCAGGAAATAAAGAAGGGTCGATGATCATACATGCTTCGTCAACCTTCCTTGAAGCCAACCGAATGTCGCTCAATCGCTTCCCTTGCTGCCGAAGAACTTCCTCCACCACAGACGCTACAGAGAACGGCAATGATTCATCCTTCACCATTGCAGAAAAACTCAATTACCCAGAAAATCTAACAACCCAGTAATCAGATTCAGGTCATTCCCATTCAAAACCCGTGTCTCAAAATTTCCACGACCAACCTAGAACCGATCAAGTTATGTCTAAATTGATCAAACTCTGGTGAATTCTCAGAAGCAGGGACGAAGAAAAACAAGTTTTTACGAGAAAACCCAGATGATTCACGACCTAAAATCGAATCCAGCTTCTACACAGAATTCTACGGATAAGAAAACGAAACCCGAAAATGTAATGAAAACTTCAAAGAGAAAATGCGAGAAACGAAGGGGAGAAGAAACAGAGACTCAGGCCCGTTGAGGAAGAGACGTAAGCGAAGATTAGAGAAATGCAAGATCCGGAGAAAGGAAAGAGAGAAGGAAAATTGGGTTCAGAATTTTCTCTTCGCTTTCTCGCTCAAGTTTCCTTCTCTGTGCCTCTGCCTAATATGGCTGGTAAAAGCTATACCGAAGCTGAATCCGAGCCTGACGGTTTTGAGCCTTTGATGATTTATATTGTATGAGAGAAATCAAACGCCTAATTTTATCATTTTTCTTTTTTTACTATTGCTTTATAATTATTGGGTTTTTTCTTGTAGAAAAATAACAAGCTTCTAGTGTTTGACTCATAAGAATTTTTTTCGATTAAAATGTCTTGATTGGGAATGATTATTGTTTTTATTTCATGTATACATTGGCCAATATTTGTTTGAGTTTTTCTTTAATGTGGGAATAATATATATCTTTCAAAAGCGTGGTAGGTGTCAAAGAATTCATTACATGATTATAGGAACAAGTCTTTGGGTTCTTTTAGATTATAGTCCGAGACCCTACAACAAAGCAGGTGTATCGGTGCTCTGTACCTGAAAAAAATATATATTTTTCATTACAAATTGAGAATGGGCATTACAACAGAGGAAAAGGGGGTCCATTACTCGAGTGTGCCTAAGTTGCAGCTTGATCCTGTGAAAAGGGCCTATAACATGCAAAGTAGGGGTTGTACTGAGTGCTCGGTGGTAATCCTTATCCTTTGGCACAACAAGGGATGTCTCGTACGTGTAGACTGGCCAAAGATGGTGTAACATAGTCCTCCAACTATTATCCTACACCCCGCTATGAGACTCATATATCAGGGCGAGACTGTTTTACAGGCCTCACCTTGTAGTGCTCTAGGAGAGCAATCGTCCCGTAAAGGCGTAACGATACCGAGTGTTTCCATTATCGGGAATGCTCTCGTCGAC
>JAYMTN010000103.1:0-22095 GCA_036897425.1 Erodium trifolium
CGAGACTGTGCGTCTCCATGCCCTCGACACCTGCGAGGCGGGTGCGAGGTGGATGAGAGGCACGTGCGAGAAAATAGTCTCTAAAATGTCTTCCTGGTTAATTGGACCTTCTTCTTCGTTGTTTGGAGCCATAGTGATGCGAAGAGAAATGCTCAGAGGATGTGTGTTTCTGGAACTGGGTCTGAGGTTGGCGTGTTTATATACACTGTTAGTAATAAATGTGCAAGTAGACGTCTTTTTTCAATTTATGTCCCGTTTAAAACCGGACATCATTAATTTCAATATGATTTTCATTTTGGATCGATACTCACAATATTTATCTCTTGTTGACTTTAACTAATTTCACGTTTATATGGTTGGATATCGACTGGTATGATTAATTGGTTTTAATTATGGGGTTGAGTAATTGGTATGATTAATTAAGTTTAATTACACTTAAATATACATCTTTTCCACTACATCATATAGTTGAAGACACATAGACTCTTTAGCAAAATAGTTGTTGGTTTGTCTCAATTAAACTTCTCTTATCTTATGAACCCGAAATGATTGATTCTTTCAACCATACTATTAATCCGAATTTAACACTAAGTTGTTGGCTATAATAGTTAATGGTTGTGAAAATTTCCTGAAACATACAGGAGCCTAAAAATAAACATTTAATCATGGAGACTTTAACCTCACTTGGTTATTTAAGCATTCAAGTAGGACAGGTGGACATTGATAGCATTAAAAGAGGGGATGGATATCAAGTTTTAACAGGCAAGAGGAAGATAGCTTGCCATTAAGTTATGGACCAGTTTTTGTGATTCTAATTAAACTAATGGATAAACTAATAGAGTGAGTCCTTGCAACTTGAAGAAAAGACAAAACTAATTAATCTACCCCAAACCAACCGGAAAATATGGTGGAATGATTTGACAGTGTCAATTAAAAATATAGGAATAATTACAACCGTAAGTTTCAAGGGACAAGTTTCGGTGATTTTTTCCTACCCGCGTTATGGTGGAGTCAGTTGCCAAAAAAAAAAAACAATTTAAAATATAAAGCGTGTTAGCTCATTCATGGAAGCTTCACAGATACTATAAGAAAATTAATGTGGTTCAGATTTCATCAAAATTGTAGCTCATATATTTTTTTATTATAGGAGAGAAATATAAGAAATTCTATTTTAGCTTAATCTAATTCACCATTTACACTAGCTTCCAAGCAAATATATCCAACGAGATTCGAACCTATGGCCTCAAGAAGTGAGACGTGAAGAAATATTCACCACCAAGCTAATCCAAGTGAACGATTGTAGCTCTTACCTCATTTTCGTTTAACTTTATTTTGAGTACACGTTCTCTATACATATGTGAGTTTAGTCCTTGAGCCTTGGAACTCCAACATTTCACTTCAGTAGAAGTACACCATCAAAGGGAATTGAGTGTTAGAACTACCAATACTTTCAAGCGATCTCAAATTTAATTTAAGGCTATAATGGGAGGAACGTATATCTTACTGTAATTGCACCGTAATCGATTTAGTTATGTTATTTGGTTAACCTAAAACATAATAGATTGGATAAATGTCTAACCTTGTAAGCCATTAAGATGTGATACGGGTGCAAACAATGGAAGTAGGGTCTGTTCTTTCTAAAATATCCACCCTATTAAGCTTCTTTGATCCTCACGTTTGTGGTCCCTGTTGAACTCTAATGGAAATGTGATGTACAAATCTCCTTGTATCTCAACCAGGGAAATGAAAAATGCTTGTTTCTTTGAAAATAATTGTGAATCAGACAAGAACTAGATGAGGAAGGGAAAATATGTATTATTGTGATGAATCAAAATTGCAGTGGAAAGAGACCTGGATAAGGTTATGTCGTTGTCTGATGCAGTGAATTGCTTGATTGCACATGCCAGTCATTGTTGCCTCTGGACAGTAACCTTGCAACAGAACCAAAAGAATAGAAAAAAAATGAAGAATTGCAAATTTGAGACTCGTAATCTTTAAGCTTTATGTGTTGTTACCCGATTAACAAATATTCAGTTTTCAGCTACTGCTGTTGAACACAAAGGGAAGTTACCGGATTGAGTGAAGGTTCATTGATGATGATCTTACCTTCACCTTTGAGGCAAGAATGATGCCATTAAATGTAGCAACAACATCAGTGAAGTTTGCTATTCCGCCTCCAATTACAAGAGAAACTTTTTGGCCATCAGGATCAGAAGTCGCACCCTGCAGAGGAATGGCAATATTACCTGTGCAACCAAGAGAAATGGCATGGCATAAGTTGAGTAACTTGAGTTGATCGGATTAGAATCTATAATTGTGGTTGTGGTTGCCTATTCAGGCAGCTTCCTTAGAATGCATAATTAAGTGTCTAAAATGTCTGTTCGCGAGGAAGTACCGTACATAATAAGTTAACTAATTGTTTGTGTAAAACACTTTCATCTTAATATGATAACAGTTGTCTCATCTGTTGGCTAACATAGAGAGGAAGAGCCCTTACATGGACTACTGCTCTGGCATACTGTAATACCTCCTCTCCTCTTCATTGGATGCCCCACTACATTCTGCGTAGTTCCCAAGCTCAGAAGCATAACCGAGATCTCCCACCTGATCACAGAATAAATTAGTTGAATCCATCAGATATGTGAATGCACTATCTGTACCTAAATGAGTGTTTACTTTCTTTTTGACTAGTTCGGTAGAACTCTGGAACTTTTTACAACCAAACCAAAACACAAGGGTATATGAGGAAGTCCAAAACTAACTAATCCTTTACAATAAATGGAAATGGACACTCATATTGGGATAGAGGATTAAATAATCTCAAACTACTGAACCATAGTCTCCATATCGTAAAGTAAGAGAACCTCACTTTATCAGCATAGATGAAACTTGCACCTCCTCCAGCAACCATAGTCCAAATTCGTCCTTTAAGGTTCAGAGCTGAGAATTTCAGAAATGCATTTGTCTACAAGGAACAGAAAATTTCATATGATCTGATACGAAAAATATTAAACATACCCGAATAATCTTTTACTTAAGTTGATGATCTGTGGTCAAGTCTGACCTAATTGTCTTATTGTGAACCTATAGCCTATAGGGTGAAAACAAATCAAGACTGGATAATATTCCTGCAAACTATTCTGGGTCAATAGCTTGAACAAGCCTTTAACTTTTTGCGCCAAAAAAACAAAACGAAGAGGGACCGATGACCTTTTCATCTAGCCCATGAATATTTCTTTCTGTGGTGCCCATGACTATTATAAATGGCTTTGGAAATTCAATGTTACCCCACCTGCAAGAATGAAGACAATACAGTAAGAGGATGTGGATGAGCACTGAAGGTATACAAGCTAAATTAAACGCATTATTTACTTTAGTGTCTGTTTGCGTATGAGAAATGCAGAACAGACCGTGGCTATAGGTGTGAAGGTTTTATACGAAAATATTTAATAGACCTTGAAGTAGATCAAACATAACTTTGATAAACTCCTCAATTATCCTTTGATATGTACTGGAAACAAGCTCATTTTAGTATTTTCAATTTGAGACAAATTTCGTAAGCACTAAACTGATTGAAAAATTGCATATGATCAGCCAGCAGAAATAAAACATCCTATTGGCTGTGCACAAGGCAAAAATTAACAGATAAAAATGTTTAATGACCCATGGATTCAATAAATTTGACTCAAACATACAACCTAAAATCCTAATAGGGAGCATAGATAGTCTACTCCATTCATTGATTACAAAGGAAATACCTCCAAGCCATATTTTTGGTGTAAGAGACACCCCCTGTTAGGGCGAATATGGTCGTAGCCAGTCAACCTGGATGATAACTTTGTAGTGTTAGCTTCTTGGAAACAGTATAGTTTAAGAGAGTACTGATATGAAGAGTTTAAAGCTATAGCAAGGTTTTGAATGACTGGTGAGAAATGAGTAAGAAATTCACACTCAGGGGCACATTAAAAGTGATTGGTGAAGTCTCATTTCATCGGTAATATTAAATCCTAATTCTTCTTGATGTTTTAGAGTAAGCTGATTTCAGTAACAGTCATTGTAAATTAGGATTTAATCCACAGATGAAACAATACCTAACAAGAACATGAAAACAGATAGAATTTACTTCTAAGCGCAGCCAAACTTGTATCAGATGAATAGTAAACAAAATTAGGCCAACTGAGCTCTCCTTTTTCTTGTTAATCCAACAATGACTTTAAATTAAATTTCATTCTTCTTCAAAGTTTGGCTCATTTTTTTATGAAATCACAGCACTAATAGTTAACAACTACAAGTAATTAAATCAGCTATGGCAATCACATAAATCTTTGATCATTCTATTATTTATCCATTTAAATCACAAACTCCAACATGACATCAATAGCAAAACGTTGGTGTAAAGTTGAAAGCTTCCTCTAACAAACAGAAACCTACAAAATTCTAGCTACTTGAGCAATGATCCAACAAACCGCTACTCAAAACATTTTAGGAAGTTTTGCAGAAGCAGAATCACATTAAGCAGACATTTCTTAAGAAAAATCAATCTCTCACCTGAGCTGATTTGATCGCCACATATTCACTTGAAATGCTTCTTCAACAGCCTCTTGGAGTCGTACTCGCTAATCTTCTTGAGCACCCTTTTCTTCACCTGCTTTTCACCAAGCACAATAGCACATGAGACTTGGAGTCAGATCTACGCTATGATTTCAAAAAACCTAAGGGATGAGAAGAAGCTAGAGATCTGAATAAAGTTCTCAGGTGGAAGAAGAAGATAAGTGACGGAAAATTACAGCACAGAAAAATCGGAATCGCCCTTAACGAGGCTAATCAAAGAGATGCGGAAGGAGCTTTCCGATTGGAAAATTGGGGTTTTGTTCCTGCATTTATAATTTTATATTAGTCAGTCAGTCAGTCAGGTGCTGATTTAAATTAAAATGCAAAAGGAAAGCATTTTAGCGGGAAGGTGACGGACCCTTGCTCATTCACTTTGTCAAGCCCACCTTGATACTGGGCTTTAACTGATATTGTTGGGCTAGCCTATCTCAGACTGCTTGTCGGACTGATGAATTCACCTAGGTCCGGCCCACGATTTTGAATACCATGCTACGTCATGTCACCTAATTACAACTTTTAATTTGAGTGGGTAACGATCATATACTAACTACACATAATGCATCAGCCGTTGTTGTTAAAAGCAAAACCCCAGAGCCCGTCTTCTTTTCTCTCTCATTTTCAGCCATCAACAACTGCGGTACATGTCTTTTGGTAAGGGCCACGTCCCCACCTTCTTCCTCTTAGACGCGAAGGGCGACATGGTAAGGTGCTTTAGCATGAGCGATCATAAGACGGATTTTAACAAATTGAGCCGGTGTTGTAAGAACCAGTGATCAGTCATCGAGCCCAAATTTTAAGACCTTGATTCAAGAAGAGTTATGAAAAGGTTTAGAAGCATCAATATTTCTGACCAATATAAAGATTTATGATTATGATAAGAGATTAGCCGATCTTTAATAATTTTGTATTTATCGATTTAATAATATTATTTAACTGATAAAAAGCTACCGGATTAAATCTATAATTTTGTGATTGATCAGCACAATTTTCTCATCAATCATAAACCGATTTATTAAATTGCACATGTAATACATTTTGGATTGTTTTATGCATTAATAAAGTGGCTCAAACCTTTCGAACAGAATAAATAATCGTAAATTGTAGCCATTTCAAATCAAGGTCAATTTGGAAAAAAAAGAGAAAAATAACAGTGAAAGGGAGAATAAAGAAGGTCCCGCCATTTGTTGTTAGGCACAGAAGGGCTTACCCTTTGCTAGAAACGATAATAAATTCTCTCACATTGTTCCCGTTTTCTCTTTCTCCCCAATTTCTGCTCATTTAAACCCTAATTCAACTCCATCGCATCCAATCACGCCAAATCTTTTCGCTACCCAACTTCGAATTGCTATCCAAATCTCAAGTACCAGTGATCGGAACCTCAAACTCTTCTCTTTAGTGATCCAGCTTCCAAAACCTACCCGATGGACGTGACGGAGCAGCTGAAGGTTCAGCTGGAGCTCTGGACCCAATGGACCCATGAAGCGCTCGAATACTCGAACCAGATACCTCCGCCTCAGCTCTACGGCGCTCTCGCCGTCCTCTTGCTGACGACCCTTGTTCTCTTATTGCGTGCGTCACCCATTTCTTACGCTTGTTTTGTCTTTCCTCTGCATTTTGCATTATTGCAATGCCATTATTTGCTTGGTGACTGCTTATTGTGCAATTGGGTGGGTGTGACTTGTTTGTATTCAATTTTTGTGATTTGTTTTTTTGGAGGGTGTTTGTGTGGTATCAGTCATTCGGATTACGAATAGAAATGATGAGATTTAATCTTGTTGCTTGAGAAAGGAAGGAAGGGGATATTTGGTAGTTTTGGATTTTAATGCATTGATGGAGCTTTATGGTAAAGAGAGAAAGGGGATTTAGATGATGGGTATTGATCCTTTTGTTGGAGGAAAATACTATTGGTATTATATGGATAATAATATATATCCACAAAGCTTATTTGGTTATGTTTCTCCAATCCATCATCATCATCATCGTCATAGTTTTGACAAAAGGTAAAAGAATGCTTAAGTAGGATATTGTTTTGCAATGAAAATTGAGGCAAACTAGAGCCTATGAGGGGAGAAAAGCTCCCTGAAATGGTGTATAGGTTGTGAGCTGATGAGCATAATTTTGTGCAATTCTTTAGAAGAGGAAGAGACTGGTCCCTAATGTTTAGGTCAGATTGATAGGTTCCTGAAGCCAGAGAAGAATCTGCAATTTTGTTATATTTTTGTTATTGGAAAAAAGCTATCTTTCTAGGGAAACAAGTATATTTTCTTTCCGTTCCCTTGCGTCACTCACTCTGCCATTACTTTGTTTTAGTTGGCTAGTTTGTCAGAGTTAAATGCTCGTGTTTAGTTGCATAAATATTGAACTACTGAAGTTTTTTTTTTTTTTTTTGTTTCCATTTATACTTTAATGTTGCCTTACAGGTCATGTTTTCAAGTGCATGAAATCCAATACCATTTTACTTACTGGGCTTAGTGGGAGCGGAAAAACTGTTCTTTTCCATCAGGCAAGTTTTGGCATTACTGCAGATATTATAATGTATCCAAATAAAATGAATACATTGTGGAGTCAAGTGTCTTGATATTTTATTTCTCATTCATGTTAATTTTGTCCTTCAGTCTGTGTTTGTACTACAAATCTAACATTTGTAATTAAGAAATAGATTTATTAATTGACTGAGTGTCAAAAATATGTATCTGAGAACATTATTTGATCAGATCCCAGAGCATAGTTTATTAGAAAGAACTCGTGTAGGAGACATCTTATCTTACTTGGAATAATACTGTTTTAAAATGCTTTATTCTAAATTATAACAAAAGTTCCTGTACATACCCGTATTACTTGTATTAGTTGCATGGTTGTATGGGTACTTCCTTATAATGTCACTTCAATGGCTTAACTTGGTTTCTATGCCAGCTCCGTGATGGCTTTTCCCACCAGCGTACTGTTACATCAATGGAGCCAAATGAGGGCAGTTTCATGCTACATTCTGAAACAACTAAGGTGATATATTTGTTCTTGGATATGGACATGAATTTGCACGTTCAAATATGCAGTTGTAGGCGTTTCATTTATTTTGGAATCACATGTTTTTTCTTTTAGAATGTCACAATCTTCAGTGACAATTCTTGTCATTTTTATTAATTGGCAATTGTATTGATCTGTTTGAAACTGGCTTGATTTTATTGTATTTCATTCTCCTCATAACATCCTGAACAGAAGCGCAAAATCAAACCAGTTCATCTTGTTGATGTTCCTGGTCATGATCGTCTTCAATCCAAAGTACACGAGATGATACCTCGAGCTGCTGGCATAGTTTTTGTGGTGGATGCTTTGAATTTCCTAGCAAAGCGTAATGCAGCTTCAGAGTATTCACAAACTCTGTTTTTTTCCATCCAATTTAGCACACACAACCTCATATTCATAAACAAGGACTAACATACGACACTTGATGTGACAAGGTACTTGTATGATATCTTGACGGATGCAAGTGTTGTCAAGAAGAAAACTCCAGTTCTCATTTTGTGTAACAAGACCGACAAAGTAACAGCACATAGCAAAGATTTCATATGGAAACAAATGGAGAAGGAAATGTAAGGCTTCAGATTCTCTCTACTCTAGGCCATAGATATTAGATAAGTGATGCTTATTGTATGTTTCTGCTAGGAGGTTGATGACAGCCAGTTAACCTGGTTGATAATCTCAGACTGCTTAGCAGAGATGGTAATTTTGTTTTCAGTGACAAGTTGCAGGCATCGAGGAATGCGTCATCAGCCACTGATATTGCAGATGGGCCGACACTAGGGGTACCTGGAAAAGCTTTTACGTTCTCTCAGTGCCATAACAAAGTAACTGTTGCAGAAGCCTCGGGATTACAAGGTGAGGTATATGAGCTGGAACAATTTATCAGGGAGCATGTAAGACCGTAACAAGTTGATCTGTCCAATTTCCTTAGTAGAAGAACTCCAAGTGCAGCCAGCGAAAACATATATGATTATGCAGTTGAAAAAAGTAGATATCTATAGGAAGTTTATCAAGATGAGGTTGCAAAACAGTATATAGTTGAGTTCAAGAAGCCATTCAGATGCTCTGCAATATATTTGTGTAGATTTTGCAACTATTAGATGTCCGGGAAGATTACTAGATAATCATGAGAAATAAAGTACTTATGGTTTCGATGAGCGATTATGATATCTTAAAGTGTATTTATATTTATATAATTGTTACTCAATCATGGGTTTCAGAATGTTGTTCAGTAGTGAATTTCAAGTTGTGTATCCATTTGGCATACCAGTGGCTAATAGCCAAATTGAATGTTGTATTAAATTGATCAATGCAAAGGAATTGAAAGAAACAAACAAAAATTAACAATAAACTGTCGCAAGCTGTACTTGTGCGCAACAAAAATACATTTTTAAATATATTTTTTATTTGAATTGGGCTTATAATGGGTTCCCTGAGCCCAACTGACGCGCTCTGAAAAGGGCAGTGTTTGGACTCTAAGGCCCAATAACTGATGTACTGTTTTAATTGTTAGAATCAAAATCCACACATCTTGCGGCTGAGAAACCCGCATGCACACCAAGGCCCATGAACTCGCACCAAAACATAGAAACTGCGTTTCATCCACAAACCCTAAACACTCCATATATAACCCATTCATTTCTCTACACTCCGAACCTCCATCGCCACCAGCTCCAAAGATGCAGATCTTCGTAAAAACCCTAACGGGTAAGACCATAACCCTAGAGGTCGAGTCTTCCGATACCATCGATAATGTCAAGGCCACGATCCAGGACAAGGAGGGCATCCCGCCGGACCAGCAGCGCCTGATCTTCGCCGAAAAGCAGCTCCAGGACGGCCGTACCTTGGCCGATTACAACATCCAGAAGGAGTCGACTCTGCACCTGGTGCTCCGCCTCCGTGGTGGCGCGAAGAAGCGCAAGAAGAAGACTTACACCAAGCCTAAGAAGATCAAGCACAAGCACAAGAAGGTGAAGCTCGCCGTGCTGCAGTTCTACAAGGTGGATGACTCCGGCAAGGTCCAGAGGCTGAGGAAGGAGTGCCCTAACGCCGAGTGCGGTGCCGGGACCTTCATGGCCAATCACTTTGACCGTCACTACTGTGGAAAGTGCGGCTTGACCTATGTCTACCAGAAGGCTGGTGGCGATTAGGTTACTGAATTTTACAATTCTCGTTTTAGTATTTGAGGTTTTTATATGGATATTTAGCATCTTCATGTTTGCTTATGACTCTTTTGATTTCGTTTTGTTCTGATGGATAATATTTTGTTTGATACTTCCTAAGTTATGGATAATCAATTTTCCAAAATCCAATCCCCGTGATATACTTCTATGAGGCTGATTTGCTAATTGTGCAGATATACTTGTTCTGATAATTTATGTATCAGCTAGACATTAATTGGTCTACCATGTTGGTCTTTAGTTTTAGAGACATATTGAATTGATTATCAAACTTCTATTGCCCTACATATGCTCTGTTAATATCCTTTGATTTGTAGTATTTTTTTCATAAATTTCTGGGTTCATCCTTAGTATATTTGTCTTATTGAATGTGGTATATATATATATATATCTTCATTGTATTTTTAGTTTCCTTGATGCCTTATTGAGTTAGTGGTTTTTGGAATATGCCTCATTTTACTTCTCTGAAATTACTAACTAATTATTTACCATTGTGATAGATTTAACAATTTAGTTGTTCCTTTCCAAACACTCTGAAAGCTCCTATTACATCATCATCATGAATATAAAATTAATGGTTGTGCTTTCAAGATTGTTCATCTTTCAGTTTATGCAGTGGATGCGTGTTACACATTCTAGTGCATATGTGACACATTGGCCACCTCTGTATTTTTATCTGTTTGTGATTCTGTGGTCTAATTCTTGGATCTGAACATTTTTAAATTCTAAGGCAGTAGCTAGAATTGGGTTCTATTTCTGCAGTTTATGTAAGTCTTGTGTTGCTTCACTCGACATTTTTCATGTCCGCATTCATGACTTAACCATGATTTCTCCAATGTATTTTTGCTTCATGGCTGTATTTGTTTCCTTGATGCCTTGTTGTGTTATTGGTTTTTGGAATATGGCTGTTCTTGAACTTCTCTTTGAAGTATTTCTTGAACTTATTTGTTCATGATTGTTTACTAGCTTCATGTACTGTCAAGATAGCTACAAATTCAGTGTAATTACGAAGTAGTGATCATTTTAAGTATTCATCTTCAGGTCTATGCAGCAGACGTTGATTGCATATGCTAGTACTTTTAGCACCCACATTATGGTCTAATCTTCCCCTAAAGTAGTGTTGAATTTGTTAGAAAATCCGAAAAGTAGGTCTATTTTGGGGAATCGGTCTATTCGCTGGTTGAATTGGTAGTTGCTGCCTCAATATATTTTTCTTTACTGATTCTGAGGTCTAAATTTTGGCTGGAAACATTTTTTAAAGAGTAAAGCAAGAATCGGGCTCGGTTTCTGGAATTATGGACGACTTGTGTTGCTTCTCAATTGTAAAATTTATGCATTTTCACGTCTGAATTTTTTATTGACCCATGATATGATGAAATTGATGCTAGAAATTGTAGTAGCAATGGGTTTGTGATATAGAAGATAGTTTAGAGGGTTCTAATCCAATGCCCTCTACGTGGATTGCACCGTTTTTTGACAAATGGAGTTTATGCATCTAGTAAGAATTTAAATGACAGTAAAAAAGGCCATGGGACGTAAGAGATTCGAGTCGAGTGTAATTTTATTCGTGCAGAAAACTTGCTTGGCTCTACTTCCATTAGATTTGTATAAAAGGCTTACATTATTCAGCTCAAGATCGCCTCGATAATAAATATTAAATCACAAACTCTGCTCGTTCTATTTTGTTGTAATTAGTAAACAATAATTACTTAGATGCCGATAAAGTCGGTTTGTGAAACTTATAATGGAGTTAGAATCGTTTTGTAAATAATTACCAGATGGATTTCTTCTTGTTAAGCAAATGATTTGTTTTAACTACAATAAAATAAATGTTTAACAAATCGAATTTGAGCGGTCATTAAGGTCTCGGCTCGTTGCACATTTGCCTCAAATTATTTACTTATCATTTAACATTCAATAAATCTTTATGGATTTAATACAATATTCATTTTATATAGTTTAATAAAATCAATTTTCATTTAAACTATGATGAGCTAAATTTCCTTTTTAAAAATAAAAATAAAAATGATGAGCTTAATTTTAGGATCGGGATTGACTTGGCCCACTCTCTCAGATGCTCAAGCCCGAGAGGAGCTGTAGCACAAACCCACAGGCCCATTAACTGTTTCAGTACTCGACTCCTCGTTGCCAATCGAAGAAAAGAACGGAAATAGGCCACGTCCGATTCCCGTCCGCGGAGACGCAAACCTTGTTTGGATCTCTACTCTCCAGCCGCCGCAGCTCCTTCTCAAGGCCCCCGTCCACGGCACGGAGAGGAATAGAGAGATGGGGACGAGAGAGGTGTACGAATTGAAGAGAAAGAATGGCGACCTTGACTACGATCCCACCTTGAAGCCTGGTCTCGGTTCTGCTCGCTGCCCTCGCTGCCTATCTCTTGTAAACCCTGATTCTGTATGTCTCTCTCCCTCTTCCTAATCGAATTGCTGTTTCACCCTTTCTAAACTGCGTGATTCTTTTGTTTTGTATCAAATTAGGAAAAAGGTGAATGGACCATCACTCCCATTCTTCACGACGCCACCGCCGTGGTTAGCTTCCTATCTCCTTGATGTTTTGTTTAAGACTCGATTGATGTAACCAACTGAACTTAGATCAGTATTGTTACTGATTTATTTGGGTGCTCGTTTCTTTTACTGAGGCTGTGTTATGATGTGCCCTTCAATTGAATTCGTTTGTCAGTCAAAATGGTAATATTATGAAGAGTTGGAAGATGGTGTCTATAGTTTTTGCAATTGTGTTGTTTGTGCATCTCAGTTCCCTCGATTGATTTGTATGGGTAGTAATGGTGTTTATAAGTGGATGATGGTGTAATTATTTGCGTTTGTGCTGGTGATTCTGAGTATATCTAGTAATTTCTGCTTGATAGGCGGGTTCAGGTATCTTTGGAATGCTTAGTACAGTGCACGGGTTTAACACAGGTACTAATAATTGAAACCCAATTTCTTTGTGAAGTATGTATTTTTACACTTACACATTATTTCAGAACTAACATCCTTTGTTTTCAGGGATCCCGTTCTTTCAGAAACGTGTAAAGGGACCAAAGTGGCTTCCTTTTGTAGTTGGGGTACGTTTTTTCATGCTTATGAACTGGACTTCTGATTTTGGTTTCAACCCATGAATTTTATGTCCTTCTTCGTGTACAGCTTCCTCCACTTCTACTGTTTTCTGGTGCTAGTGCTGCATTTGGAGGTATGTGTTCTGCTTCTCCTCTCCCCAACTTGATGGAGATAGAGTAGTCTAATTGGTGACATGTCAAGTTCTTGTAACAACTGTCGATTTGGTGGAACATAGCTTACTTAATGGTTCCATTTATAGATGCCAACTTGTTTCATATAGTGTTATGTGGTGGTTTTTTAATTATCTCAAACCCCTCAACTGTTAGATTTTGTCACCTTATCAATTGATTTTACAGTAGGACTAGATAGCGTATCAATTGATACAACACATTTCTCTTGGACAATAAGTGTTCAAGCCAATGTTAAAACTTGTTTCTCACAATGTAATATGTTCGGAGGTGGGTTTTGCATGTGTTTGAGTGATTCTGAACTTTCAAACACAACATGAGTTATCTAGTTCAATTTTGGAAGTCTATTGTACAAAATGTTCAGAGAATGAGATTAATGCATGGTTGAGGGTAGGGTTTATGAGATATTATATATGGGTGACAACTGATAGGAATGTCAACCATACCCTTAAACTCCAATACCAACTTCACGTCTATTACCTATTCCACTAGTCTTTTTTATCAACCGGCTGTAGAGTTCAATATTTAATGTAACTTAGAAGTATTAGTATATAAATTTACATCTGTATGTCACCTTTGAAATGTACTATTTTATATCTACAAGCCCTCTGGTGTTCAAGTTTTAAAATGTGCCCCCTTTAGTGATCAGTGATATTATGGTTGCGATGAGATATATAGTTGAGGCTCTAACAATCAAATTAAAGTCAAACTGAAATAACTGTTCTACAGTGTTAATGATCTTGAGCTAATGTAACCTGAATGTGCAATTTTGCAGGCTACGCGCTTCCAAAGTTTGCTCAGCTCACTGTGACATCCTATTATGCTTCATCAAGTGCTTCAACTTACGGGATTTCACTTCTAACTCGACGTATTGAAGAGGCCCACACATGCAGGAATCAACAAGAAAAGCTCAAATGATTTGGTGCAGGTACACATACAAAGATAGTTATTTAATTTCTTCTCCCAGTTTTGTAAGCAAGGTTAGCATGGCCGTATAGATACATGGACTTGTATTTAACTAAGATGATTAGTCGCTTTTGTTTATTGATTGTCATGCTACACGAATGAGTAATGATGCTCGTCAATATTCATGCATTGCATCAATCATCAATCCTATATAAGATTTGAAAAAAATGTTTGGCATCAAGAAACCTGATTCATTTCAAATCTCTTTGCTTTGTCATATTTTGTTGGTTGTTGATTTGATAATTTTTTTTTTTTGGTTTCATGTATTGATGATAGAAATGTGGGCACTGGCCATCATCCATCTCCTCTGTTCTTCCCATTTGAATGTGGTATGGTCCATGTCCATCCTTTTCCTATCTCTGAAACTTTGATTCTATGCATTATATTCATTTCCCTCGAGCTTTTATCTTAATGGAATGAGAAACTTGACTTTCACATTAGCTTATTAAGAGGTCCTTGATCCATGGCCACATGATTCTCCAATCCCTGAAGCAAGGGCTTCGTGTTCGATACTTCGATGTGTATGTATAATAAAAGAGAAGGAACTTGTCATTTCTTCACCCACGTGATACGTTTTGGGTCCGCAAAACGGCGGGTCGGTCTACCAAAATTCCGTCCAGTTTTTTATTTTTATTTATTTTTAATCAAATTGAAATTGCTTTTTGTTAGGCATCGAACCGACCATCATCATGCTCATACGACGGTCATGATTTTCCGCCAACTACACTATACAATGCTACGTTTCGAAAATTGTGGTCTCCTATTACGGAAATACCCTCATCATTTCACATGACATCGAGTGACGTGCACGTGATAGTAACAAGCTTATTGAATGACTTGGGACAGAGCTTGCACCCACACCTATCTCATTTTTGGAATTTAATTCAACTTCGAAAATCAGAATGAATTTCAAGTAATGTTTGTGTACATTATCATTTCAAGTAATAAATTAGAATAACGCGCATTACTTTCTAGCAGTTTTGGTTCAACTCATGTCGAGTTAAGAAGATTTTTTGGGATACAACTCGGTATCTTCATTCACGACCAAATAAATTAATACAAATAATTATGTATTTGAGCGTAATATCGTATATACACTAAAAAACACGTTGGTACTCAAAATTCAACCCCATACATATATGGTCCAGCCACTGATTATGAATATACATAATTTGTAAGTTTAATATAATCCCAGGATTGACTTGACTGGTTATTGCATGGTATTCAAGCATACGTGTTGACAAATATAATGGCAATAAAAACAGAGGAGTGCGCATCAATTTGTGGGTTCAATGTGAGGTAAGTGATGACTTCGAAATTGATTTGTTTTATTTAAATAATTAACCTTTTCTTTTTTTTTAATTATCACTGAGTTATAAAATTAGAATACCAAACAAAAGAAAAAACAGATGGACGGGAGGGAGATGGTGCGTTGCGGGATTCCAGAAAACTGGTACCAATCTAAAGGGACCCACTGCTTTGTGGGGTCCGCTCTCAATTCGGACGTTTATTTTTGTTCATATATCGTTCAATTCCAATTCTTCTCAAAACCATACGAACGACCGGAAATCTGTATCCTTAACCACTCCTTCAGAGAGTTGAATTCGTTTTCATCTTCTTCATTCAATTCAATTTATTCTATTTATTGATTCATCTTCCCTTTTCTTCTTCGGTTACCCAATCTTCTGCTGTTTCTGTACAACAATACCCATTTTTTTTTCGTTTGTTTTCGTGTGCTCGCATTTGAATTTGGTGGAACATCCCAGCTGATTGCTTTGAACCGCATTCTAGAGGTAAGAGATGGGTTTGGTGGGTGATTTTGTGTCGTTTTCTCTCGATTGCTTCTTTACTTGGTTTCTCTCTTTCGTATCGATCTCTCAATCTACACTCACCTTTCCCTTTTCTTTCTTTTTCCTTGTCGTTCCCTATTTTTGCTCTAGGCTTAGTGTTTTGTCTCTGATTCCTTTGAGTCTTTGTCGTGGATTTGCAGGATCGGTTTCTGGGTTTTGGGTCTTCTCCCAGGGACAGTGTGTGGTGTTGTATTGTATCTGCTTTCAGGTAATCGCTTTTGTTTTTGCTTATTTAGTGTTTTTTTTATAGTTTCTAGGTGATTGGTATTGATTATGGATGATCCGGTAGCTCTATTGATCTTTATTTTAAGAAAAGGGTGTGATCTTAAATGAGTTTGTGGAAAAGTTTCAGATTTTTACTGGGTCTCTAGTGTTTTTGAAGTCATGAGGTCAAACTGATTCGATGTATGATTGAATCTTTAGATGCTATTTTGTAAAAATTCATGGCTTTAAGTTTGAATCGTTTTTCAGTATAGCCTGGAAATATTTAGTTGCTGATCCTTTTGATCTGTTGGTTGTTACTGTTAGCACCTATATATCTCTTCAGTGTTTTCAGTTTCTTGTTGTACTGCCTGGGCTCTGAGTGTTTTTCTTAAATTAGTTTGATGAAGGTATTGGGTCACCTCCTGTGATCCTTTTGCATCTGTTGATTTTATCTTTTAAAGTTTTTCATCCAGAATATACTAGCGTTGATCATAGTCTAAAACTTCCATAACAAAGCCAATGGGAATGATATACTGTTTACGAATTTTACCATGTAGCCTCTTTGCCCTCATAGTTAAGGAGTTCATTGATTTGAGAACACACTTTATTAATAAGTAGCATATGATCTTTTTCTATATCGGATTAGTTAGTACCGTATGATCTTTTTCTATGTCGGATTAGTAAGTATTGCCACCTGGTCCATCAGGGTCTCTTTAGAAACGGTTTCACTATATATGGGATATTATTGAAGTATAATTGGAGCCTGGAACTGAATACTCAGGATTGATGCTTATTTCTGCATGTGCCGTTAGTATGAACGTAAATATGAATCCTCTACAGAGAAAGTTGGCATAAAAAAGACAATGCATTGTGAACCATCAAGATTGAACTCTTATCTGAGTATGTATGTGAACATTCAATTTAGCTGATCTCTGGTTGAAACTTTTTTTTTCCTATCTAATAATGCATTACACTCTGAAATATCATGATCGGGTCGACCCAATCATGAGTGAATAGAAAATCCAAAACGTCTTCAATTTAACTGATTGAACTCATATAATATCTTATCTCAGCTAAGTTTTAAATGGTTATTGCTCTTTTGCAGATTATTTGTTTTTTCCCATCATTCCTGCCAACGCATCATTACTCAAGGAAAGTCTAGGAAAATGTTGGGAGGCAACAATGCTAGTCCAGTGCTTCCTGTTTTCCTTGACAAGAGTCGTTTTCAATATCAAACTAACATATCAAATCAGCTCCAGCTGCTTGGGAATCGTGAGCTTTCTTCTCACTTTCGTGCAAATTAAATTGTTTTCTCAACATCACAGGTGCTCAATCCATATGTGCTTGACTAAAATGAACTTCATTCTGTATGTCAACCCCAGCTGGATGTACTGTTGATCCTGTAAATTACTTGGGAAATGAGCATAGAGCTCTTAAACGAGGCAGGGAAATGGAAGACACTTGGAGGCAGCAAAAGCTTCAGATTTCCTTAAATCATAATAATGGCTGTAATGATGAAGCTGAACTCATTCCAAAGCGAAACCCTTTATCAACTGGATTAAACTTAAAGCTATCATATGATGATGACTCGTCTGTTACTTCTGCAAGTGGAAGTATAACAGCAGCTCCATCGATCATCTTGTCCCTTGGTGACAAAGTTAGGACTGAGCTTGATAGACATAATGAAGAGCTTGACCGGTATATTAAAATTCAGGTAATATTCCCCCTTCCAAGCCAATGCAAATATAATTTTGCTTATATTCGATTTATTTGTTTAATTTTGGCTATGCGTGATATAGGAAGAAAGTTTAGTGAAAGGAGCGAGGGAGCTGAAGCAGAGACACATGGCTTCTTTTCTTGCTTCTGTAGAGAAGGGCGTTACCAAGAAGTTGCATGAGAAAGATTTAGAGATAGAGAACATGAACCGCAAGAATAAGGAGCTTGTTGATAGGATAAAGCATGTGGCTATGGAAGCCCAGAATTGGCACTATAGAGCCAAGTACAATGAGTCGGTGGTTAAGATTCTAAAGACCAACCTCCAACAGGCAATTTCACAGGACCAAGGAAAGGAGGAAGGATTTGGAGAGAATGAAATTGATGATACTGCCTCATATGTTAACCCCAACAACTACCCGAGGATTCAAAGCCGACCTGTGAATGTTCAGAGCTCCAAGGAATACCTGCTCTGCAAAGCATGCAAGGTGAAGGAGGTCTCTGTTTTGTTGACACCTTGTAGGCACTTGTGTTTATGCAAGGATTGTGATGCTTATGTCAATGTTTGCCCTGTTTGCCACTTGATTAAAACCGCTAGTTATCAGGTGTCCTTGTCCTAAGTTATCAAGAGTTTATTACTCTTTCAATGATGAATTGTTTATATTTGTCTTTGTTGGGTTATTTCTATTCTGATCATTGGTTTGTACTAGATGATTTTCTTTTTTTCCATGGGCATGGAAGTTCTTTTCTTCCTTTATTTCTCTCCAATAAATAGTTAAATTTACAACAGCAAAAAAAGAAGTATTTTGTGTACAGGCAAAAATACAAGTGGAGCACACAAATTTGGATCCACTTGATTCCCTCCATCTGTAAAAATTTATCAGCTTCTTCTTCTATTATCTACTCTTGGCTTCTTGGATACAGATCCAGCTTGTAGATGCAATGTACTTGATTGAATCTGAAGGTAGACAGGTAATAGAGGAAAAAAAATTAAGAAGATGATAACATTTTGGTAAGCTATGTAAACAAGAATCATGATTAAATAGTTGAGATATATCACCTTATTTAGCTTCTCCCTGACTAAATGAACAGTCTGGTTCATTGATTGTGATGGAAAATAATCCTGAGAAGATAAATCAAGTTCACGTCAAAATATTAAGCTCAAGACTTAGAACAGTCCTTCAGAAAAGAAAATGTAAAGAGAAAATTAAAACAACACACAAATACAAGAAACAATGTGCTTTGGTATCATACATGCCATGCCTAGGAAAATAGCAACCGAGGTTGATCTTCAATAAGACAATTACTAACTAAATATTCACATCATGATAAGAAACTTATGACATGGGCCATTTTAAACTTGATTTAGCTTGCTTGCATTTTTCAATGCCAGTTTGTTAAATTCTGAAATATCATTGTTGATTCTGAAATATTCTTGTCTTTCAATACAATGAGAGCATCCCTTTATATAGGATTAACTCTATACTACATAGGAAATACTAATACTAAGCAATATATTATATATGAAACCAAACTAAACTAGGAATAAGAAATATTTGTAATTGGAAATAAACTCAACTCCTAAAGACAGTTTTCATCAGTATTTGGCCATTTCTAAAAAATGTGATCTTAAAAGGATGAGGATCAGTGGGAAAAGATCAATGTTTCTTTCAGCTGCACAGTTCAAGAACAGTGATGAACCTGATCAGAAGAGACCCTTGTGATTGGAGGAGCATTAGTGTGAGAAGCATGTTGCAAGTTTCTATATTCCCTGAAGAAATATAAGATAACCCATCATGTCTACTTTATTCACAAACAACGTCAGTATAAACTCAGATGAGAAGCAACCTTTGGTAAGGACTTCTCTTCTGGGCAATGAAAGTTTGTGCTGGAGAAGCAATCAATGAAGCATCATTATAAGCACATGGATTATGATATATAGACCCTTTGATTCTTCTAGCTGATATGTAAAGGATGGAACGTGTCAGATAATCATCACAAAAATTCAGTTCAAAAACAATCTGGAGAGTATGATTCCCTTTCACAGACGTCTCTCAGATCTTTGTTATTACAAGATGATACTGTTTAATCTTCCTAGAACTTCCGTCCTCTACCTTCCAACTTCTCCTTGGTATCAGAGAAGCTCTCAAACTGAGGAGCATATGAAACCTGCAGCCTATTCCCAAGGAATGCAAACTCATCCAGTTTTCTTTTCGCAAACCTACAAGGCCAAATATTACAGAAACATTACAGGAACAAGAAGAACAGTACAAAAACATAATCACAAACCAAAAGGGGTTCAATGGAAAAACTCCAATACAGACAGAAAAGAATAGAGGGTTTCAAAATCAAATCATTCGATCACCTGCCTGGCATTGATAAACAGATGAAACTTGATACAGTAAACATCAGTGAAGGGCTCACAATCTTCTTCATCCATTGGCTTACACCTGAAGCGAGATCAACAGCACCACAACACAGAGTTCAAAAAACCTAAGCAATCACTACATTGACACAGAAACTAATCAATACAAAATCCCCCAAAAGATAAATGTTCAAAATTTGAGGCAGCTTACTCTTCAACGTCACCGAAGGTGGAAAACAATTTCAACAATTCATCTCCACATCCGAGAGCTGGGACATTCCGCACAATCAAGTACCTTCCAGATTCGTATTACCCGATAAATAGTAAGAGAAAAGGCACAGTCAATTCGAGAAACAGGAGGTGGAGAATTAGGGTTGCAGAGAGATACGTATTGAATCGAAGGGATATAGAAATTGATAGAAATGGAAGAGGAAGATACTTGGATTCGTCGCAGACAGTATACACGCGAACCGCCGGAGCTTCGTCTCTGTACCGAGGCATCTCCGTCTTCACCTTCAACTTCGGAGCTGAAACTGAGTACTTCTGGGCCGGCTTCGATTTTCGGCCCAATTTCACACAGGCCCAAACAGCTATATTCCTCGAAACAGTGTGTGCAAATCTTCTGGATGATTTCACCGCGTAACGGTTTCTGTAAGCCTTGAACAGTTGGACTGCATATACTGATCTCTACATTGCCTTGGTCAAACTCGCAAGCTCACAAACATCCTTTCTCTGTGAATATATAAAAGAGATCAATTATCACTTAGTTTTAGACTTTTTTAACATTACTTTTAAGTTTAGATTGAACCAGACTTTAACATGATAACGTAATAGAGATAGGAGCAAGTGATGTGTAAATATTGTCTCTGCCTAGCTCTAGAAACAACGTTTGTGGCAAAATTCAAAACGATCCGTGAGTGCTGGTTTGCTTGGATGTGGCATGTTTAGTATGTAGGCCATGTCATTTCAATTCAATTATTCGAGCTTCACAACCTCAATCCTCTTGTAATAAACAGATAAGCTAATGAGGATAGTATTACGTATCTCACCATTTTCAAAGTGAGTATTGATGGCTTCCTTCGTAATAATTTGTTCATTATTTGTAACATAGGGTCGAGGAGTGAGACAATATTTATGGTATGTTTTTAAGTTTATGTTTTCAATATTCTTCACACCAACCATCTTCTCCGCGTTCGACGCGATTTGACGTAGGAAACCTTCCATCTTTGCGAGCAGCTGAATTGATCTCCAAATCATCACAGCACACGGCGAGATCCAAGGAACTCGCATCAAGGATTTGAAAATCACGTATCAAATCATGAGCGAAATTTCCGGGATGCGAAGCCAAAGAGACCGAGATCTTCTCGGATGATTGCGATTTCTCACCATCGCGGTGAACGTCGTCGGAGAGGATGCAGATGAATTACATTGATCTCCGGGCATATCCTTTTCCCCTACAAGAGGCTTCGGACACCCTGTTTGTATGCTCTATTTCAAGGAACCTGAAACAGAGCTTACACTCTGTTCACCTACAATTGCATCCTTCCTCTTCAGATGTCGCGCGACGGCTACAAGTAATATCTGCCCATTAAATTTGAAACCATCCAAGCCCTCAATAGCCTGCTCAACCTCAGTTTTTGATTCAAAACATATGAATCCAAAAATTCGACCATTATGTTTCGAACGCTTGAGGACGGACACAGAAATGATCGTTCCGTAGGAGCCGAAAACGTTTTTAACCCATTCCTCCGATGATCCGATCGGGAGATTACTCACAAAGACCTCGTCCTCTTGAAGTATAATCTTCCTCATTGATCGGCTCCGACGGGCAGTCCTTGTTGCTAAGCCAGAGTTTGATGTCCCTGGTCTAGTGCCTTTCGAAACTGGAGCAGAAGATCCCTGCTTCTGCGTCGCAATGGGAAG
>JAYMTN010000104.1:0-22092 GCA_036897425.1 Erodium trifolium
GTTTTTGCATCCTTCTGTTTGTGGACGAAACTTTACTGTAGTTTTTGACAATTAACCCAAATATGAATAGTAAAGGGAACTTTTTGCAATTATCCCTTAAATAAATTCGTGAGCAATTTACAGAGGATAGTATGCTTTCTCATTTAGTATTATACAAAACTCCTTATGTTTTAATCCAAAATATGATAGGATTATGCAGATAATCATTTGCTCGTTTGTTGTCTTTTGAAGTTTGCAATCACAATGGTAGAAAGTATCTCATCTTCCAAATAACATTACATATCGTAGTATTATTTAGTGGCATATACAATAATGGCAATGATCTCCTACCCAGGGTATTGACTGTCCATGGCTCCATGGATAAAATCGTACCAACAATTGAAGCTTTTGAGTTTGCCAAGCTCATATGTAACCACAAACTACACATCATAGACGGGGCTGATCATGAATACACTTGGCATCAAGATGAATTAGCTTCAGTAGTGCTGGATTTCTTAAAGCTAGACTCTGGTCATGCCAGAGACATCCCCAAGCAACCCCAATCATGCAAAGGCAGTGCCAGCACTTCACATTCCAGAATATAAGATTTTTATCGAGGTTGGTATTGTATAAAACTATTGATCAGGGTATGATAGCGAATATCTTTAGTATCGTGCTGGATAAATATGTAAATTCAAAGGTATCGGGTGTGTTGATGATAAAATCATAGTTTTATGGTCCGCATTTAAATGGTTAGTTAGAAGGACGTATGAAATTGAACTGATAGTGTTAAAAACTTGTTAAGAGGAGCATATCAACATTGTTGCCCTAATCTCAACTTATATTTTGTGCACTGTAATATTAATATCAATATTAAGAGGAAATTACAATGACACACCCCTTTCGATTTTTATTATGACAAACTAATTGTGAAGGTCATTCGTTTAGAAAAATACACCGTTATCTTTGATTTATTCACACAAAACAGCGGTTTCCGTTCAGTTTTGTTAGCAAAAACACGCAATCACCTTTGTTTTCAGGGAGGTTGTTGTTTAGAAAGAAAAAAAAAGTGGTTGCGTGTTTTTTTTTGTTGCAAAAAACTGACGGTATTAGTATGACTTAGCGGAAACTGATGTTTTGTGTGAATAAAATGAAAGATGATTAGTTTTTTTTCTTCAAACAAATGACTTTTCCTGTTAGTTTGTCTTAATAAAGGTGGAAAGAGGTGTGTCATTGAGGTTATTCCTAATATTAATAGTAATTGTGTGATTACGGTGAAAAATCTGGACAAGAATGTTGAACTATGGGAGAAGATGTGTATGTGAAGGTTATCTGTAGGGGGTGTTCACCGGCGGATAAGTTATCGATTTCACGCTTGAGATTTGCAATATCTGTATGTGATTCTAAACGGAAGGTAGAGTCTTGCCAAAAGCTTATCACACCTCATGCTCTCCCAATCGACGGACTGAAACTGAATACAAAACTCCACCCATTATGCATGCTACAACTTCGAACAGTCTGATATTTACAGTGATCCATTTTCGATTCTTGGACCATCACAAATAAATGTTTCTCGCTCGAGATCACATCCCTCAGACAACGTCTCTTCTCAGGGGAATTGAGGTCTCTCATATTCCCTGAGAGGATCCTGAGGCAGGGCAAACAAATCAGTGTCCAACTCCTCTTCTTCGTACCACACGTCTCATCCGAAGTAAGATCAGGATCGTCAAAAGATTTGCCAGAAACTTCTAACAAGATACCCTTAATCTAGACACTTGGCTCTGTTTAAGGTGTTTCTCCTCTTTTCCCTGAATACCGTATCAAAACAAATTCTCCAAGTAAGAAATAAAACAATAGAGCACTAATTAAAAATGTTAGTAGTAACAAACCAGCTCGTGATTTACATACGTATATCAAAAATACTACCCAATTGTATGCTCTACAAGGGTATAATTGTTTTTTTTTTAAATATGTAAGTTTATGCATGTTTTTCATCTATTTAAAATTACAGTAAAGACCGTGATAACATGATAAATTTGTATAGTTGAAGGTAGTAAATTGAAATCTCCCCAACATACTATCATCAAAAATTAAAACACAGAGATCGAAATGTTTACACAGTCACGATAACACCCCTTTCATTAGTTAACTACCATCATCAGTAAGCACACAGTACTGTAATACACATGAAAATCACAACATGACTAGATTTTCCATTGATCCTCAACACATGTCCAGTTTTTTGACTGACTCTTATTTTGGTACTGAGGGAATAATTGTCATGTTAACACCATACTATGTTAACATAACAAGTTCTAGGATCCAAAAACACTAGAAACACACCACCTGAAACTTAGTTTACAATATCCCACAGACAATATCTATTGACCTTGTACTACTCACTAATCTTTGCCTACATAGTAAACGGAAATTACAGTCTACAAGAGAAATACTAAGGAACCCCATGGGGATGAAATCCAGGAAACTTAGGTTCATGCAGTAACAGTCTTTGGTTTGACCCCGATTTTTCGCCACGAAACACTTGGCATTATCTGTTTCGGGTCAACACGGTCCTTGTACTCCACAGCAAAGTTGAGCAATGAATCCAGAAGGGAGTCCGAAAGGAGGTGAGGTTTGAGTCCCAACTCAATGAGTTTAGTGTGCTTAGCATTGTAATAGTGCTCCTCTGCCTCTACTCTAGGATTTGGCACTGATATAGTTTTCACATCAATTCCAAGCTTCTCCCCCGCTTTTGTAACCAATGCAGCAAGTTCGTTGACAGAAAATTGTTCTGTGAACTGATTAAAGACTCGAAACTCACCGGGATTTGCTGGATTTGCAATGGCAAGCTCAACACACTGAACCGTATCTCTAATGTCCAGGTACCCTCTGGTCTGTACAATGTAAATCAAAGAGACATTACTGAATGCAAGTCACAATTGTATTGTTAATAGGTCTCAATCATAGGCATCATTTAGAATAGAGATAATTGCAAAAAGTACCGCGAGGTATTCACTTTTTGGAAATTGAAGTCATTTTCTTTGACAATTCCAAAAATAGCGTCTTGAACTTGCCTTTTTGTTGCTTTTTGTTTCAAAATGATGATGTTACCCTTAAAAAATAACAAGTAAGAGACAAAAAATCCAGTAATTTCATCTCCTTAATTTTCTTCCTCTTTGTACCTATGAAGAGGAAGAAAATTAAGGGAGATGAAAATTACTGGATTTTTTGTTTTTTACTTGTTACTTTTTAAGTTCAAAATTCTAAGGGTAAAAGCGTCAATTTGAAACATAAGTGTCTTTGAACTTGCCTTTTTTGTTGCACTTTGTGTAAGTTAACGATTTTACCCTTTGCCATACTAGCAAAATGACGATTCAAAATACCTTTATTACAATTATCAAAGAAGAGAACTACGATTTGCAAGAAGTGAATATCTCCGGTTACTTTTTTTTTGCAATTATCCCTTTAGAATATTACCTGACCATCTTTGCCATACAGTAAGTTTTGGAAATTGCAACCCTTCTCTTTGATAATTGCAAAATAATGTCTTTGAATTTTTCTTTTTTGTTGTACTTAGTGTAAGTTTGTTTCAAAATGATGATTCCAAAATGTCTTTTTTTTTGCAATTATCAAAGAAGAGGACTACGATTTGCAAAACGTGAATATCTCTGGTTACTTTTTTTTTGCAATTACCCTTTTAGAATATTACCTGACCACCTTTGCCATACACAGTAAGTGGATGACCAACTGCAGCCTGGACACAGAACCGATTCAGTGCAGTCCCGAAAATTCCATCATAATCAAGCCTGTTGCAGAGCTCTTCATGCAATTGGGTCTCATCAGTCTTCACTCCATACACCACTCCTTGATTCAGATCAGTGGCTCTAATCCCCCAAGCCTTACATGTGAAGGCTATATTGTTAGAGTCGTGAACCTTGCTCAAATGGTAGAAAGAGCTAGCCTGTTTGGGATAAGGCAATGTATCAGTTCTTCCATTGTGAGTAATTGTTATGTACCCCTCCTCAATATCAATGTTCGGAGTTCCATACTCTCCCATGGTTCCAAGCTTCACCAGATGACACTCCTCACCAAACTCCTTTATAGCAAAGAGCACATTAAGTGTTCCCATCACGTTGTTATGCTGTGTATAAACCGCCCTGGACCGGTCAATCATGGAGTAAGGAGCAGATCGCTGTTCTCCAAAATGTACAACAGCGTTAGGCTCAAAGGACTTGAAAGTTTCAGACAAGAACTCAAAGTCACAGATGTCACCAATGTGAAGATCAATAGTTTTTCCGGTAAGAGCTTTCCAGCGCCGAATGCGATTGTGTATGGATGCAATAGGAGTTAGAGAATCGATACCAAGCTGGTCATCAAAGTGGCGGCGTACAAGGTTGTCCACAATAGCAACATTGTAACCTTTGTTGGATAGGTGAAGAGCAGTGGCCCAACCACAGTAGCCATCTCCTCCAATGACCATGACCCTCTGTTGCTTGGACTCTTCACCAGATGCATGATGGGTGCCTGAGCTAGGTTGGGGCGGGACTTCTTGGCTTACAGGTACAGTGGCTGCGCGGACAAGACAAGTTCTTTGTGGTCTCTCTCCTTGCCAGAGAAGCTTCGTAAGTGGAGCTTTGGAAGTTTGTAAGGGAAAAGATGGGGTAAATGCTTTTGTGCCTGGGTTCAACAGAGAGGGTTTATGGCTGGGAAATAATTTTAAGTTTAAGGAGCATGACATGGAAACTAGATGGGCCATTCTGATGATGCTCAGATCCTACTATCTAAACCTGCAAGGAATCAAAATTTGAGCTTCAAACTACCCACAGATCCAGAGCTATCACAAATTTAACAAGCATAACAAGAATGCAAAATTATCAATAACCCAGTTAACAAATTCAACTAATTGATATATAGTGTATGTCAAATTGACCTCTTTGGGGCATTAAAACAAACATGTAAGCTGCATATACACCAATTCTACTTTCTACGCCACAAAACACAATTTTTTCCATAAACCCAGCTCAGTTTTAGTACTTTTCAGGTTCCTGAAGACACTATACAAGATTTTCTTGAGAAAATTATTGAGAACGAAATAGAGTGGAGAAGAGATGGAAAACCAATACCTCCAGGAAATGTAGGAAAGAAGACAGAAATCGAAGGAGAGCTAGTCGGTGCTGTGAGTGTCGATTGAGTTTGAGAAACAGATGGAGGATTTAGAGGAAGAATCGAAGAACAAAAATGGAGGCATATTCCTTATACTGTGGGTTTGGTTTTTATCTTGCCCGAACCACATTTTTAATGATTATTGGATTTTATTAGATAATTCCCAAAATAACCCTACCGGCCGAGTGATGGAGATTGGGTGAAACAAATCTTATATTTTTGTAGTAAATTAACTAATTTATTATTATTTACCTTCCTCGATAAAATAGAATAATTTATATATCTTATTTATACGGAATAAAAAAATTACCTTTAGGGTTCTCTCATTCTCTCTATTTTTGTTGTCCGACCCAAATGTCCGCTTCCCACTTCGCCTATTAGAGCTTCTCCTTCCCCCTTCATTTTCGAATCCACCCCTCAGCCGCCATGACATCAACACCATCCTCCTCGATGACCTCCTTCTCTTCTCGACACACCGCACGTCGCCCTCCCATGGTCTGCCCAGTGCAATAGGAACCATGGGTCTGACATTCGAGCGAGGACTTCCTCCATGTAAATTTTGTTTAAATTATGCCACTTATATCGGATCGGGCTTCCACAACTAAAAGGTCAACCTTGTTAGTTGGGTGTGACTCTATCCTTTATAAGTAGCTTATTATTCTTAAATTTTCTCGATGTGGGTTCAACTTCAACAAGTCAGCCAGACCATCCAAGCCCCAAGACCTACTCCGAAGACCATTAACATACATAGTCAATAATAAAAATAAACCGCAAAACATTTGTGTGAAAGAATGATACAGATGATCGATCTAATGAGTTCAAATATAAAGAATATCGTTAAAATGGGACTACAACACAGTGAGAGGCAGTAGATAATTAACTAATGAAGTGAGGCACACTAATTATTTGGAGGGAGAAAAGGAGAGCTTCAGCGATGATAAAAGCAAACCGTAAACCCTAAACCCACATGGGTTGATTCCACTTAAAATGGGCAGTGGCACCTGACCTCACATGCTCCAACCATATAAATGCACCATCACGTTCAAAAACTTCCCCACACAATTTCTACATGATGATGTCAAAATTATATGTGTATGAAATCAACGAAACCAAGTTTCTTGAGTTTTTTTCCATAAATTTGCATAACATGTGGATTATTTTGACCATGAATCAATTATTTTGTTGGATGCAACTAGCTAGAAGGTAATTGTGTGTATGCGTGTGATTCATTAATTCTCTGATAAACAAGTAATCACGTGAAATTGAGAAATAAGGTGATCTTGAGTATGATATATTTGAAAGAAAATGCATTTAGAAAACAATCATATAAGCATATCGTTGAAAGTCTCAAAATTCTCCAACAATTGTCCAAGTCAATCAAATACAATCTTTAGTTTAGTTGAGGTACTAAAATTTGAAATGGTCATGTTTGAGTTGGAGGAGAAACTGAGTAGTGGTTCAACTTGAAATAAGATGGATAGCACATGGCGGATGAGCGTGGATGCTGGAACAAGGGGGTCATACTATTTAAAAGAACCTAAGCAAAGATCATTATCCAAATACAACTTTAATGGATTAAGGTAATATAATATAATATGAGGACATATTAGACATTCTATAACCAAAAGTAATTACCCAAATACAAGTATTTTGAATTAATAGAGAGGATACAAGAACATAAATTACAAATTAAGTGCTAAATACATGTATTCTTATTATTTTATCTTGAAAAACAAAATAAATAAACAAACAAACAAAAATTCTCATTTTATGAGAGAATAAGTTACCACAAAAGTAAAACAGAGGGATAAAACAATTCATAAAATTTAAACATCAGGCCCTTCTGATTGGAGACAAGGGCACTATCGGAAGCAGAATGCAGTGAAAGGGGATTGGCACGGGCCCTTCTGATTCAGAAGTCCAAGATAGTAGCAAGAATTTGGTGCCAGAGAACGCGAAAACGGTGGTCAAAGTATGGGGACAATGCACCAAATACTTTCATAGATTGGTGAACTTGCAGGCTTCCAGGAACAAAATTCTACAACTTCAGGAGGGGAATATTACCCTCTTTGATTCGGTCGATATAAAGGAGCATGTTAAAGCCCATTTCCAGTCAAGGTTTAAGGAATCGGAGGTGCTGTTATCATTGCCAGACCTGCCCTTCACAAGACTCACGGAGGGTCAGCGGGATAGATTGGAGAGGGTGTTTGGGGAAGAGGAAGTTAGAGCAGCGGTGGACGGGTGTGGAGGAGATAAAGCTCCGGGACCTGACGGATTTACTTTAAAATTCTTTCAGGTGGCTTGGAAGGTGGTGAAAAGGAATTGTTGGACTTCATGGAGGAATTTCATGCGCATGGGGTAATTAGGAAGGGGTTGAACTCCAGTTTTGTGGCGTTAATTCCAAAAAAGCCGAACCCTTTGGTGGTGGAGGATTTTCGGCCAATTAGTTTGGTAACGGCCCCGTACAAAATTCTTGCGAAGACTTTGTCCTACAGGTTGAAGGAGGTGTTACCTGATTGCCAGAGTGGCTTCGTGGCAGGTAGACAATTGGTGGACGGGGTCCTGATTGCCTCTGAAGTAATTCAGCTGACTAGGAGATCCAAGGAAGAGGTGGTGATTTTAAAGTTGGATTTCGAAAAGGCCTATGACAAGTTAAATTGGGGGTACGTTGATGCAGTTTTACAGGCCATGAACTTTGGTGGCAAATGGAGGCAATGGGTACAGTTTTGTTTTAAAGCTTACTTGTCAGTTTTGGTGAACGGGTCACCCACAACGGACTTTGCGATGGCTAGTGGAATAAGGCAGGGGTGTCCTTTATCTCCTTTCCTTTTCCTGATAGCAGCGGAGGGGCTTCATCAAGCTTTGGAAGCGGGAATAAGAGATGGGGAATTCCGTGGGGTGACAGTGGGTACAGGTGGACCGAATGTGTCCCATTTGCAGTTCGCCGATGATACCCTGATTATGGTGCAGGCTAATCCAGAGGAGTTGCAGGCTTTGCAACGTGTGCTTTTCGCTTTTCAATTATGCTCGGGTTTGAAAATCAATTTTTCCAAATCCAAGGCTGTTTTGTTGAATGGTAATTTAATGACTGAAGGGGAAGTGGCAAGCTGTTTGGGATGTTCGATCGGTTCTCTTCCTATGCCGTATTTGGGATTTAGTTTGGGTGCTAATCCAAGGTTGAAAAATACTTGGGAACCGGTGGTGGCGAAGTTTAAGGCGGCCTTGGCTTTGTGGCAAGCTAGATACTTAACGTTGGGAGGCCGAATTGTGTTGATTAAATCCTCTCTGAGCTCCTTACCTTTATTTTTTATGACTCTTCTGAAAGCTCCGAAAGGGGTTTTACAGGAGATGGAGAAGTGGCAGTGTCAGTTCCTGTGGAGAAGTTCAGGGGATGGCCGAGTGTTTTGTAAGATACGATGGGATACGGTGACTCGGCCTAAGGAGGAGGGGGGTTTGGGGATCAGGAGGTTGGAGGAAATGAACAACGGGCTTTTAGCGAAATGGTGGTGGAGATTCGCAGCTGAAAAAGACACGTTGTGGAAGCAGGTTATTTGCGCAAAAATGGGTTGGGACATTAGGGAGTGTGACCTGGCGAAGGTGGACAGGAAGGGTAGCAACTCCCTGTTTTCACATATTCTAGCTTTATCCAATGTTCCTCGTTTCAGCAGGCTTTTTGGTAATCAAGGCTTGGAATGGCGTTTGGGGGCCGGTGATCGTATATCTTTTTGGCATGATGTGTGGTTGGGTGATGGTGCTCTAAGGTTCAGATATCCTAGACTCTTTTATTTGTCTTCTAACAAAGGGGGACGGGTAGGGGACTTCTGGGATGAAGAAGGGTGGTTTATTATTTTCAGGCGGTCATTGTGGGCTTGGGAGGAAGATCAGCTATGGGATTTGGTGGATGAGTTGGTGGGTGTCAGGATACGGGTTGGAGAGGAGGATACGGTGGTTTGGTTGGCGAGCAAAGGGGACTTCACTGTCACAGGGACTTACTCGGCCCTATGCTCTCCAGCACGGATGGATTTTCCGTGGGCACGGTTTCTATGGGTAGCTTCGGTTCCACCGAAGTTTTGTGCGATGATTTGGCTAGCGGCGCATGGTGCTTTGCCAACAGCGAACTTTTTGGAGGATAGGGGGATGGTGTTAACGTTGAATCAATTGTTGTGCCCTATGTGTAGGTTGGATTTTGAATCCACTGATCATATTATGATTCATTGTGGGGTGGCCCAAGCGGTTTGGGGGAGGATTCTTCATTGGTGGGGGGTAATTTGGGTCTTCCCGAGTTCGGTGGGTTCCCTTTTATGTAGTTGGCAAGGAGTGGCGACAGGAAGGCGTAGGCTGGTATGGATACAAGTTTGTTATTCGACCTTGTGGTTTCTTTGGTTGCTGAGGAATTCGGCTTTGTTTAATCATCTAATGTCACCGATTGAAGCGGTAGTATCCAGAATTCAGCATTATGCCTATGCGATTGCTTGGGATGCGGGCGTACTGAGGTCGTCTGTCCCTTTTGCGGAATGGGCTCGGAACCCATTAGGTTGCGTGAGTTTGAAGGGTCGACGAGGAACATCGAGGGGGCCAGTGGTTCCGGTTCTGGGCGGTAACTGTTGAGAGGGGCTGTTATGTAGGTTGGAGTTTTAATTGCTTTCTCGGTTGGTTTTTGTTTTTTATGATTTTGGTGTGAGCCTTGGTATTTGTATTAGTCTTAAGGGAGACTCGTTCCCTTGCCTCTTACTCCGTCTTGGAGTATTTGGTTGAGTGATTAATAGATCTGTTCGCTTTTCAAAAAAAATAAAATTTGAACATCCTTGTCAATCTTTCTAACAATGGTTGTTATCTAGCCTAGCTTTTATTTAAATAATTTAACCAATTCAATCATGAAGTGGGTGGTAAAAAGATGAGTCATTTAGCCTATCCATGAATGCCTCTTCAAACCTAGGATGCCTCAACTCTAAATCAAACCAGTCTCCATCAAACAGAGAATTGGTTGTCCCATTTTATTCCTTATCCCTATCACCTTGATCTTTACAATAACCATTTCCGCAAAGTGTAAACTCAAATGACCATATCAAATACTAGATATTTATCTATGTCTGAGACCATCTACAGTTAGGGCTGATTTTACTGCAAAATAAGATGTGATTTGGGGTCGATTTATAATGAGTCGATTCTGACAGGTTTATTCAAAACGAAATCGCCACGTGTCATAAGGAAAGAGAAGAACGTGGGCCTATTCTTGAATCTGTAGCGTCTAACAATTTTATCGACCCAAGGAGAGGAGGAAAAACCCTTTTTTTCTGTAGCTTTTTTGTCGAATCGACCATAAGAACCGACTTCACCGCATGTGCTCTAAATATGCAGCAATTATGTTGAATATATTCATTCTAGTATCAGAGAATATGATTCACAATCTTCCAACTCTAAATACTCACTTAAATGTAATGAAACGCCCAAATATCACATTCACATCTACATCCACTCAGTTTCTTTCTTGTCCCATGACACAACCAACCGAGCATGAAAGTACACGACAAGCAAAAATGTCTGGCGGAGTCCAAATAGAAGTTCCAAATACGGCTAATCCTTGGCAAATTCAAATCACGAGGTTTGAAAGTTCTAACATCGTTGTCCACCAAGGAGCAGACTCAGACCCTTTGTCATAGGTTCGAATTCGCCAGGAAGAAGCTGTCTAAATATTTCAGCTACCCAGTGATAGAGACCATCAGCTTTAATTGCACGGCCATGGTGTGGTGGTTGACTTCAATGGGAGGAAAGAAGCATTTAAATGCTCCTTCAGTCCCACCAAAAAAACAATTAAAGGACTAATGTTGATGCTAGTGGCGGTGGTGGTGGGTCAAATTGGCCATGCCTCCAATTGCATCATCTGGACAAAACTTGTCTATCAAAATTGCACACACTAAAAAGGAAACATTTCTCAACTAATATCTCTGCCTTCTCTTTATGGAAGTAACTATATGCACCTCTACTCCCCTCAAAGGAAAAAAAAATAACTCAATAATGCAGAATGATTCATGCCTCATTACTCTGCAAAACGGAACCAAAATAGTTCTGCAGAGACCCAGTTCCTGTTCATAACCTAAGCTTCCTCTTAATCTAGTTTTATTTTCCTTCCCTAACCTCACCTTTTTCATTCCTTTGCTGTATAAATATTCAACCCATCCTTGCTCTTTACACATCCAACATGGCAACTACACCCCACCAGCAAACCCATGTTCCTCAATTTGAATTTCAGCCGAGTCTGCGTTCTCAACCAAGTCTGCAATCAGTTCCTTCTCTTGCCTCACATTCAAGCAACCATCTTTACAACATCCAACACCACTGCCTCATCACTCTGAAAGGTCACAATTCCTACATCTCCTCTCTTACCCTTTCGGGGAAATTCCTATACACCGGCTCCTATGACAATGAAATCCGATCATGGAAGAGCAACCCTTTAGAGCCTGAACTAGACTATGACCAGAACATGACTGACAACGTTCTGGCAGTTGGTAAGGGTGCTGTTAAGTCCATAGTTGTGTTAGCTGATAAGCTTTTCACTGCTCATCAAGATCACAAAATCAGAGTATGGAGGATAAGTGACAAGGAAAATGATAACCAGAAGTGTACCCACCTAGCCACACTGCCCACACTTGGTGACCGTGCAGCCAAACTTCTGTCGCCCAAGAACCATGTTCAAGTACGGCGGCACAAGAAGTCCACCGGGGTCCATCATGTTGACACTGTGTCTGCCCTTGCCCTCTCAAGTGACCAGTCCATGCTGTACTCTGTTTCATGGGACAGGTCATTCAAAATATGGAGGACATCAGATTTCAAATGCTTGGAATCAGTAACAAATGCACATGACGATGCCATAAATGCATTGGCACTATCAGACGATGGCCACGTCTACACAGGATCAGCAGACAAGAAAATCAAGAAATGGAAGAGGAATCCAGGAGAGAAGCAGCATTCTCTGGTCGCTACACTAGAGAAGCACAAATCTGGGGTGAACGCATTGGCACTGAGCACAGACGGGTCAATTCTGTATTCTGGGGCCTGTGACAGGTCTATAGTGGTCTGGGAGGCGGATGAGGATGGTGACATGATGGTTATGGGGGCTCTCCGGGGGCACACCAAGTCCATACTGTGTCTGGCCATTGTGTCGGATATGTTGTGCAGTGGTTCTGCAGATCAAACAGTTAGGATTTGGAGGGCTGCTCAGAGAAATTATTCTTGCTTGGCAGTCTTGGAAGGGCACAGTGGTCCAGTGAAGTGCTTGACAGCACAGGTTCATCATCCTAACTCATCTTATGCTTCTTATCTTGTTTACAGTGGAAGTTTGGACTGTGACATCAAGGTATGGCAGATATCTGCTTCTCTTATGTAGACTACTTAGGTTGCCGATCTGTACATAATGTGAGAAGATTGAGTGTGCTCATTTCACCTTTCCTTTTACCCTGCCCTCTGTACTCCCTTGGTATTAGCCTTGTATGCTCCAGGTTTTTGGGTATTGGATAGATACATCAGCTACAAGGGGCTCGGGTTTTACTGACTTCTTGGCGGAACTTTATCACTTCACTCTGAGTCACACCTGCTTTCAGATCAAATTGCACTCAAATTCATCTGTTCTTTCCAAGACTATATCTTACAATGCATTTATAAGTTTTGATATTCAAAGATATCACAAGGTTCTAACAGGAGCAGAATATAAGTAAACTAATGCAGCCTGTGATTATTTTATGAGAAGTGCAAAGATTAGATGGAGGGGCACAAAAAGGTTAAGGAATTTTAATTTAAGTAGATATTAATGTGAAGAGAAACTCACACTTTCCTGATAATTATCCTTCCCTCCAAATCAGAGTTCTCAGATCATACCTATATTCTGTAACCAACTTGATCTTTAAATAATAACCACAGTAAATTAAAATATAGAAAGCAGCTTTATCCTGAAGCAGAAGCAATTAGCTTTCACATATTTTATGCAATACAAAAGCAAGTAATTGTTTAATCCTATATTCTATTAAATACGCCCATGATATTCTATAGGGAATTGTGTGAATCTTTGATACTTATTTCAGTCAATTTCACTTAACAATGATTTGTTTGGATGAGTGTGTCCATATATATAATTGGTGGCTTCCTTAGGGCAGAGCAGAATGAGGAGTAAGTATGTTCCTTAAGGATTATGACTAAAAGACCAATCACAGACTACAAACTCTATTTCAGACTTGATCAAAGCACAAATAAGAGCACATAGTTCTGACATGGATTCAATGAATTAGACTCAGCATCTGTTTAAGCATGGGTAGAGAAACCAAGGGAATTTTCATTAACAAAATTGGATTGAGTTCAGACATCAACAAGACTAAAGTCAGTTGAGCTCAAGTTGTGCCTTATTTCAGGGAAACACGGCCCAGTTGCCACCTTGAGGCCAAGGGTCAGTTTCGTACAGATGAGAAAGTGTTCCTTTCAGTAAACTACCTTAGGATACAAAAACTGTTTTTCAGAAGGGAAAAAAGGAAAGAAACAAAGGGTGACCAGTGAGAGAGCATCCGGATGATGCATCCAGAACAAATGCATAAAAGACAGCATCACAATGACATAAGAAAAAAAATCAAATCCTAACCATGAACTAAACATGAATAAATTAGGTATAGAAAAGGACCTAATACTAGCACCAAGACTTCTGTCTGTATACAATTATTTGTTAATTGATCATAAGAAATTAATAGGGTAAGGCTTATCTCTTACGTCATACAGATCATATCTGCCCTCTCGGAATACTTTGCTTTAATAATGCTTTATTATTGCTTAGATCTTTAACTAATCAGATATAGAGAAATTAGGTAAGAGTCAACTTTCTCATGTTATGGGTACTCTAAAACATACAGATATTTACCTTATGGGCTTATGGGCTTATACCATTTCAAAAAATGGAAGAAAAAAAAGACCCAACAAAAGGGAGAAGTGTCCTTTTGGTTTGACGTCCAAGAAAAAGTTTACTCCTAACCTCGTGTTGTAATTGCATCTCTAGGTCACATGCAAGAACATCAACAGTATACTTTATCCCTTTCAAATTTTTAACCTAGTGTGATAAGAATGCACAAGAACTAGCTGACTCGATGCTAGAAAGAAAGCTAAAGCAAAGGCTCCAGTAACTACGTAATATAAAGTTAAAACTTGTAGCTGTAACCTTAGAGACAGAAGGTGTGCACCATGCATAAGTATGCACAATTATACATATGTGTTTAAGGGAGAGAGAGAGAGCAATACCATACTGTATATGTTGAAGAGTTCAGGATCATCCACAATTTCATACATCTAGAAACCTGACACAGTTGAGTGAAATTTCGCCAAATACACAAATACAATTGCAAAGTTTCTGTTTCCAGTGGAGTGTAGAATCCGCATCCGTTTTGTTTAGATTTTCGTTTGGCAAAGCCTTTTTTAGCAAACACAAAGCAAAGCAGAACCATCCTAGGTAGAGTCCATCAAACTTGGTCATCAAGACATTAAACATCCACCAGTTAAAAGCTGAAGAGGTACCAAGTTACTTTCTCACTGCACACCAACCATAGATAATTTGCACATCCTTCAAACAACATTTGCTTCCACACAAACTAATTAAAATAAATTTATACATATGGCATTGCAAATGGCAACATTACAGGATCAAAAGTAGACTTTTTTATTCAGAGTGCTATGCTTTGTTTCCAATGGTTTAAAGTAAAGATTTCAAATACAAAGTTATCAAACATAAGAGGGAAAGAATCAGGACATAATACAATAAATAGAGCCGGGATCTTAAATATCTACAATGGCATTTTGGCTGGTGTACCTGGATCACGAGGATACTTCTTTGGTGTGGGACGGTCTTTATGACATACAATTGCGCTTCGCCTTCCAAAAGGATTGTGTGATTCAACTGGAAGACATAACGTTGCACCAAAGATAATGTCAATAAGTAAGCATAAACACTAGTAATACTGCAAGGTCAACATAATGTTTCAGAGCTTCATAAATGACAAGAACAACAAATTATTAGATCAAGTTTAGTTGTTTTAGTGACGACCAAAATAGAGAGCTGGTACACTTCCATTCTAATAAGAACAAATTATTATGAGATAGCCTAGAACAAACCAAACTCTAACGGAAGGCTGGGGGGTAAAGGGGACCAGGCATATAGTAGCAACCAATAGAATCTAACGATATATGCTGCTTACTGTTCAAAATAAGAAAACTAGTTGTAACCTTTAATGGTAGGTAATGTAAGATACTTAAGATAACTACTGTATTCACTATTTAGCCATTTGCGTCAAGCTCAAACTGCCTTCTTTCATGCTGGCTTATTGGGAAGGCACTATAATAGGATACATTGTTTTACTGGTAGAATGGCATAATTAAGGACAGGGGAGCAGGAGGAGGGTTGTGGGGGCAATTGGCTCCACTAAAAAATATCTTTCCCACAAATTCTTTAAATTTTTACAATAAATTCTATTTATTTCACCTATTTTAAAGTTCACCCTTAATAGATTTTGAAATTGTCCTTGTTAACTATTTTTTTGCTAGTACTCCACTAATTTAACAGTTTTGCCCTGGATCTATCCCTTGCTTAAGGATGACAAAACAATGTTTTAGTATGCTCATAGAACTACCAAACCAAATCGGAACATTGATTTATTAATTGGAAGATATATCTAATAATATGACATGTCATGTTCTCACTATTTTTATGCACGTAAGTGCACAAAACTTCAACTCCCACCTTAATCTCGTGTTTTCAACAGGTGGGGTCAACTAATAACAACAAACCCAGCCATTTTCCAGGCAGATGGGGTTGACTACATAAATCCAAGAGATCTAGTTAACAGAATCCACGTTGAATCTAATTCTCCCATCCAAAAAGTTAATACTTTTCATGAATCTTCTTTACAACTATTTAAACTGGAGAAATGTCAACCACCGGCAGAATGCCATCAATAGTTGACAACCAGAGAAAGTGAAATACTTTCATTCGCGTTGCCTTCAATGCCAAACCATCAGGTATGGAAGAAAGGATCGAATTTTGAACATCACACAAAACTATTCATTCGAACATGCCACAGTTTATTCTGTCAATCTTCAGTTCCACCAACAGACCCACGATGTAGTTGCTCGTGTAAAGACATAATGGTCTCACAAGTGAGCATGTGTTTTAAAGTATAAAGTATAATTGGAACCTTAACTAAAACTCCAGCTTTGGTTGAATTGGTTCATTAATAATGTAAAACAAGCAATAAACTATTGAATATATAAATAACAAATATATGTGCAAGGACAGAAAGTAAAACAAATATACCAGGGCAGACTTTGAATGTTGAAGCGCCCATCAACTGAATTGCTTTTTCTGCATTCCTAACTTCTTCCTATACAAATTCAGGATAAAGAAAATAAGCTATTATATGTACAAAGAAGAAATACAAGAGAACTTATCAGTTTAATAGTGAAAGGTACTCAGAATATGGAAGGCCGGAAGTGTTTTTGAAGACCGTGAGACATGATATACTCTTTAATATGGATCAAGTTTAATTTCAATTAGAAAAAAAAAAAAAGAGCATTATACGTATCAATTGGTTTTAAACCACTGATTTTCATCAAGGAAGGTACTTGGTTTAAGATGAAAAATGCAGTGAGCTGAATACAGTGGTTAATGATTGATCCTGATTTGGCTACTCAGACATAAACAAATATTATTTTGAAGAAGCTACACACATGTAGCTTCACAATATTGTTTGGAAGTTATGTTCCAAATAGACCTGCTTGGTGTTGAGCAACTCAAGTAGGAGTGCTCTGTGTTCTCCTCTTGAGATTTTTATTTACTCGTTTCCTCATAGGCAGCCGAATGTATATCGTTCGGTGATATACATTGGACGTTTGGGATAGTGCTTGGCGGGATAAACCTAGGTGATGGAGGAAGTGTCTTTTCTCAGTCGTTTGTACTTGCCCAATACTCTAAGTGGGGACGTATCGGAGTAGAAAGAGTTGGGATCCTTTCTCAATGGTGTGATGGTATTTTTATAGTAGATGTAAAGGTCATGTGGTTGTGAATACCTGTCAAGTCAGTAAAGCGGTTGCAGGATGACTAATATGGGGTTGTGGGACCCAAATGACATAGGCATATTAACAGGTAGCTCTTGCTAGATGTGGTTAGGGTTACAAGGGTAGTTGTTACGTTATCGGGTTTGGGATCGAGTTAAGGATATTTAGTGGCTGGGGGGGGAAATTCTTAAAAAGTAACACTATTTCACCAAAATAATTTTCCTTTTCCCTTTTTCATTCCATAATCATCCTTTAAATACAAGTAATTCACCCTATTTTTCTGATGCATGGAGTAGTTCAAGGAAAATGGACATGGTGACCTACATGCTGAAATGCACCAACCAGTAACTAGCATGAGTAATGCAATATGTGAAATGCTGAAACACCATAGCTGCAATCATGCAAGAAATGCTGAAATGTTGTAATGCGGTAACTAAATTAACTCCTAAATTTCTGGAACATTAGTTAGATGTTGTGATTCAAAGATCCTAACAGTAGTCTGAGCGGGTTGGTTCCAGCCACTCAATGAGGCAGAGTGGGTTGTGGGTTACCCAACTGATTTTAAACATCAACATGAACATAAGTTGGGCCAAGTGGTAGGGAGCTCACATCTACATATGTGGGATCCTGAGTTCGAATTTTGGTACATATAAATTAGGTTGGGAATGACCGATAAAAAAACCATCAACATGAGACATCTGATGTTAAAAGTAATTTTCCAAATGGCATTAGATTAGGGCTTTTAATGAGACCCATATGTTTTTTGTTTGTATTTTCTAATTGTTGAAAGATGGATCCTTTCTCGCTCATTACTTTGGAGTCATATGATAACCATTTACCAGCACAAAAGGGGATGCAATTCCATCCTTCTCTACATAACCATGTTGTTTTTGCTTTGTTTTGACTTGATTTTACATTCTTGCATCTGTATAACTTTCAATCGATATTTTTTATGGAAGCCCATTAACTTAAGCAAATGTACCAATATATGCAAGAACTTTAACAATGACGTCCTAAAAACAAAAGCTATGGTACAAAAAAGATGGAAAAGAGGGCTACAGTTGTAAACACACTAATTCATGAGTTCTTGTATGTCCAGACTCCAAAGCCAATTTAATGAGAATGGCATATAACTAGAAACCATGTGATCATGAAACCAGTTCACATTTTACTCTCTTTTCCTATTTTTATTTTGACATAGATTTATACTTCAACATTAATAAATAATATCAGTATGTCCATGCATTACCAGCTGGTATTGACTTGGATATCCTAATGGTAACAAATGGTTGTTGCAGAAATCCATACCTGAGGATCATGGCCCTTTGCAGCTACAAATAGTCCACCAACACGCACTAGAGGGAGACAGTACTCAGCTGAATCGAGCCAAAAAACATCAAACAAGAATCACTTAGAGCTCATAGAGACATGCTAAGGACCGAGAGGTAAGTGTGTGCCAATACCAAGAATCCTCATATCTGCCACCGCCCTTGCAATTGCTACATCAAATTGTTCTCTGTATAATATATCTTGCCCAAAGTTCTGTCCTACAACAAGGCCCAACACAAGTATTGCATGACTCATATTTATTGGATATTTGGAATGCCGTTGATTGTATTTCTAGACAGAATAATATAATATAGACCACCCGTGGAGGAAATGGTCAACATGTTAAGATTCATTATGAGAGTGAATATGATTCCTTGTTCATGATAACACGATTAGGAATCTTTAATACTATACACTGTCACTATCAATTCATGACTGCAACATTTATATATTCACATGACTAAAGGACCAAAGCAATGTGTTCGAGTACAAAAGTAAACAATTTGAGGTTCTTCAAGAACTAAGGACATGAACCAGACCTCTCATTTGGTATAGCATAAATTTGGTAGCATAAAGAATTTTTTTACAAGGTAAATGAGATTGCCGTTTCATTTCATTTGCATCCAATCCAAGGAACAATGATATCAAGTGCAAAATAATATGCTTACAGCCCACCTCAAACAGGTTGTTCTACTTGTGGTTCTCAAAAATGAGCACAAAAACGGAGTGCAAAATAAGCTGCGGATACAAGGTAACCTAATCAATCAATTGGCATTGCCTCAGGCTAGTGCTTTGGATTAAAACAAATTTAATTCCTAAAAGTCATGATTTCAGCCAGATAATGCCATGCAAAATTCCACAAACCAAATTCTAGAGCAGCTAGGGGGATCAAGGTATCCGTATTTTATCAATGATAGCAATTATTTACACTTAAAAATTCATTTTTCGCTCTCTAAATACCAACCAAACAGCCTAAAGCTCAATACCAATTCTCCTACGTGAAACCACTAACACATTTTCCAAATTAACTTCTGACGTAATGAGTTTTGCCCTTCATGGATCTCAACACTCTCATCTAAGCCAGAACACCACAACAATGTCATACAGAGAAGCCCTTTCTGGGTCCAATCTAGTTCCTAACTTATCACCGACGTTTTACGGTAACATAAAAAGTCTTGAATTTATAAAGTTCCCCTTAAGAATAGTACAAATGAGTAGTTGAAATCTTAAATTATATATATTTTTATGACCCTACAAATTTTATTGGCAGTAATGCCTATAGTGGTAAATTCAATATCTACATTGTGAAACTCCGAGCGAAACACAATAATCAAACAAAAGCATTGATCAGAAACAATATCATCTGTCAAAATTGTAAAAGCACATGAGAAGAGAAGGGGGTGAGAAGTGGCACCTCTGCTCTCCCTCTCACAATTTGAACATTAGACAGACCAGAAGCACCAACTGCATGCTCCAAGAAAACACAACGCTTATTCAAGGACTCTAAAAGAGTCACTTTCCAACCTACCCACCAGACAAAAAACTTCATAAAAATGATAAAAAGCCATGAATGCATTTGGATTCATCAAAAACCAACACGGTTTTAGCTTCAATTCACCTGGGCACGCAATAGCCAAAATCAATCCGGGAAGGCCCGCTCCAGTTCCAACATCAACCATACTAATTTCTTCGCAGGAGTTGCCGAAATGCGAATCGTAAGAGTCCCGTATAGGCGGTATAAGAGCAAGCGAGTCCTCGACGTGCCTCTCCATCACTTCGTCTCTCTCTTTCACAGCCGTGAGATTCATTTTCTGCAACAACAAAAACACACAAAACATATATACGTATACACAGCTTAATTTTATCGGAAGCAAACAGCAAGAGAGAGACAGACCTGGTTCCAGTGAAGAAGTGCATCGACATAGAGATGAATCTGCTCCTTTTGGTGGGAATCTAGGGTTTCGAAGCATGAAGCTTTGATTCTTGTCGAGGAGATGTTTCTCGCTTTGGGTTTGCGAAGGTGGAGGGTGTTTTGGCTGGCGACCGCAAGGTGTTTGACGAAAGTCCCCAAAGAGAATGGAAAGTGGAGACTGAAGAATTTGGCACGAGACACTAACATATTGGCGCCTCTGATTATCATTGCCTTTCTATTCAAACAATAACCAATTATAACATCCGAATTATGGCTACCCGTCTGGATGGGTCGGGTTAACCCGTAAAAATGTGCATTACTGTTGATGGCTCCTCTATCTTGTGACCGATTGGATCTTTTTAAGACTTGCCGTATTTAATTTTTTTTTTTTTTTGAAAAGCCGTATTTAAATTTTGGTGTCTCGCTTTTAGAAAATTTTGAGTTTATAATTGCATTTTTTTCATATAAGGAATCATGTTTGCAAAATGGTACGTTCATTTTTTTTTGGGTAAATGGTTCAAAACTACGTTATAATTTTCTTCACAATTGAATGTATGCACGGAATTTTGTTCACGTTGGGTGACTATAGTAAAATTTCGTCAACCGACTTCTGTCAGAAAAATGTAATTAGAGAAACTGAAATCAGAAGTAACGCAAACCTATGGAGATGAACTAGAGACACTGGCAGTACCACGAACGGGAGCCAAACGGGAACAACTCTACGTCTCAGGAGACCAAACACTGCGATTGATGACTGTCGCCGACGACCTCCACATCAGCATATCGTGGCACCAAAGCACAAGATTGCACCCTGATTCGCCGACGCCATAAGCCCTCACCACGCAGAGAAGGAGACGATACCGACACATCGGCGTCCAACACTGCAAATAGAAGATACAAAACCTTGGCCCTAATACCCCATCGAACCTTCAACGGAGGCCAAAAAAATACTGATACACTCGTCTGTGACCAACACAATGAACAGACGAGTCTACCAGCATATGGGTAAGGAAAAGGGAGACCCAAATTTGATCTGAGGTCGAGACAGAGGTAGGGGAAAGGCCACAGACATCATCACCGACGACAGGGAAACAAAGGAAGGCCATAATAGGTTTAGGGTTTCGCTTATCTAGAGAGAAAAAAAGGAGTTACGACATATGAGAAAACTTAACGCGGCCATGTGTGATATATGATTCGCTAAGCTGCAATGCTCCAACCTTAACCATTCTTGGAAGAAAATGAAATCTAACATTAACGAGTTTTTTTCAGCGAAAGATACTACTCATATTATTATTCAAAAGAAAAGAGTCTGTACATCGACATGTCCCCCAAAAGGTTCATTTCTACAAACCCTATGATAAATCTTCAGTGCCACAAACCATCATTCTAAAAACAGTAAAGAAGCAAAATTCTGGTACTGCCGAGACCCGCTCAAGATGGTACTTAAACGCTACTTGATCCTATAGGGAGACTCTACTCGTCATGATTCTTCCAACCACAGCTTTTGGAAATTTAATATTACAGTGTCTATATGCCTTGACAGGTGCTGTTAAAGCCCTATCCAACCCAAAAGGTCGAACTAATGGGTGGAGGCATCAAGATGTATATCAAGGGGTCAATATATCCACACACTT
>JAYMTN010000105.1:0-2500 GCA_036897425.1 Erodium trifolium
GGTGACGAGTTACACTGATTTTCTGCCCCATAGCTATTAGGATTCGATTGCCCTCTCCGGAACCAAAAACCAACAACAAAGTCGTCAATGTTGAATTGATTATCAAATCGATAACAGTTCATTAATTGGACAATTAATTTAATTATATTTTACTCAAAGAATCTGTTTCCCCAAAAACAATATTCAAATTCGTAAACAGCAAAGTCCAAGCCATACCCCTCGAGGGCAAAGAGAGATTCGCGGAGAACCAAGCGTGGGCTTAATAATCAATTCACTAATTTATTTATAAATCTTAATCCCCATTTATTACCATTAAATACTCCACTTTACGTGCATTACAACTCAGCTTCTCCTACTTATTTTAATCCCAAACCTGACCACCACCAATCCAATCTCGTTACACTTTTCATGTTTTCTAAACCAATCTTTTCGTTTCAGGACCTGTATTTTCCCTTATTTTATTTCCCCGCAACACGACACATCGATAAGGACGCCCATCACCCAACGGCCACGATGCGCCCCTTTATTCCAATCCTGACCGTCAATCTTTTAACCGATCAGCTTTTGGACACAATAAGGACAGGTCTATGGAGTCCATGCCGAGACAGTGGAACCCATCGCGTCATGACAGAACTGCCCTTCGTCTTCGGAACAACAAGATGGTTGAACAGGGGCGTTATCGTCTTTTCTGGGAGTAAATCAATAATGCACCTGCACCTGAGTAACATTAGGTGGGGACCACAATAACTTTATTTACCGTTTATAGTAAAAAGAAATACCGTGTTGTAATTATCTGACTGGTCATTTCCTTTTATTTTTAAGTTAACTATTGTGATCAGGTCCGTACACAGGAGGAGGCGATTTATCTGACGACCTTTGATTAAGATGCAACGTGAGCCTGTTCGTACTTTAATAAAATTTACAGTCAACAGTGACCATTCGATTCCCCGTGGGGGCCACGTGGTGGGCCTGATGCGGCCAATGAGATGGCTCCAGTAGAATCAGTGGTGGGCAAAGCCCCCACAAATCTGACACGACCAGTAACATGTTGTAATAATTGGAATCGGAGTGTTAATTAATAAATAAACTTAAAACCAATTATTTCCATTCAAATTGACGGTCAGCGTTTGATTGCGATAGTTGCATATAATTTGGGAAGCAGATCGCGACCGTACATCTGTAAGCCGTTGGACGGACGGTTGTGATGGTAACGCATCTGATAATTCCTCATCTATATTCAATCAGGATTCAAAAACACTTTACCTTTACAGGTGGGGCCCAAATGATACGACAGCACTTTAACTTCTCTTCCCGCCCCTTGGATCCAGCCGTGCAACGCGAATCATGAGCGTGAGATTCCCGTTCCGCTACACATCATAACACTTTATCAAATCCCTTCCCTCTCGTGCGCGATATACTCGTTATTATGATACGTACCGATAATTTAATTTATAATATATCGGCCTAGTCTATGACGCGCTCATGTACACCCGTTTTCTGCGGCTCTCACTTGAGATAAGATTTGTGAAATCTAACGGCCCACATTAAATTTGATCGAAGTCTTGACTTGACTGTTTTAACCGTGGTTAAGAAACTAACCACACCCGCCCCACACAACATAAGAACTGAACCATATCTTCTCTCTCTCTCTCTCTCTCCAGTCCCTGATAAGCTCTGCAATGTATTGATAAATCGCAGATCTAAAATTAACCATTTATAACGAATACGAAACTGAAACCAAAACCATCTCTGTTTTGGAAATACAGTTTCTGTGTTTTTTTCCATTTTCATTCCCGGTTCCGGATCGTGGGTTTGTTTTGTTTTGGCCTAAAGTTTGAATCTTTACTACAGCCCATTACCCATCTCACTTCATGGCAGTGGAGAAGCTCGCGAGGACGATGATTTGCTCGTTCCCGGAGGAGGTACTGGAGCACGTGTTCTCGTTCATACATTCCGACAAGGACCGGAACTCGGTGTCCCTGGTGTGCAAGTCGTGGTACGAGATCGAGCGGTGGTGCCGGAGGAGGGTGTTTGTCGGGAACTGTTATGCCGTGAGCCCGGCGGTGGTGATCCGGAGGTTCCCGGACGTGAGATCTCTGGAGCTGAAGGGGAAGCCTCACTTCGCGGACTTCAATCTGGTGCCTGAGGGCTGGGGAGGCTACGTCTACCCGTGGATCGCCGCCGTGGAACGGGCCTACCCGTGGCTAGAGGAGATCAGGCTCAAGCGGATGGTCATAACTGACGAGTGCTTGGAGTTGATTTCTAACTCCTTCAAGAATTTCAAGGTTCTGGTCATGTCCTGCTGTGAGGGCTTCTCCACGGACGGACTTGCTGCCATTGCTGCCAATTGCAGGTTTGACTTGTTTTGTTTGAGTTCATTGGTTTGCTTGTACTGGAAATGGAACTTGGATGAGTTTTATTTTGTTTCTGAGTAAAAGTTTGGATTTTTTTGCTCCTGGAACTCAAATTTGAGATTATATGAGAACTCTAGGGAGTGTGG
>JAYMTN010000105.1:7500-22085 GCA_036897425.1 Erodium trifolium
GATTGATAAGTTTGTTGTCATGCATATGTGTTTTTAACCCAAGGCTTACTTAGGACTAGGAGAGGTTCTTGTCATATTCAGATGTGAGGTGTTGCAATAGGAAAATGCACAAGCAACAATAGAGCCAAGAGCTCTGATGCACAGTGGTGGTGGACCTGTCTAAATCTTTGTTACTTCTAATTGCAGTGATACAAAACAGAAATGGTTATTTGTGCCAAAAGGTTATGTTTTTTTTTTAAATCATGCGTGTCTTTCCACAGAAGGTGATTAAAGACCATCTTCAGGTACAGATAATGACCTCTAAACCACCCATCAATAAAATCAAGATAAATGATCGGACTTTTAAAATGATATTAGAGACTAGCATGCAATGAGAATGTCGAAACATCCTATATAGGAAGAATGCGGATTTAATGATCACTTGATAAACAGTAGGTTTAGGCCTGTTGGGTTCATCATCATTGTCAAGTGTGAACAGTGTACATATTGACTTTTAGACTGAATAGTTTGGTTTGTATTGCCAAAATCTGGTTGTGAATGAGTAATGATTCAGCTGAGGCACAACATGATGCATATATATCCGATGATTGAATTGTTTTATTGTCACAAGTAGGAACGTTCTTAAGGCCACAATTGATGTGCCCTGGATGGGGGAGGTCAACTTCCACTGCACTCACCTGGATCATCTAGACGAGAACTGGCGGATGAAGCAAATCGATGCCATCATAAACTCTAGTGACGGACCTCACATCTTGGCAGGAGCTCTCAATTCTCTGGACGAATCAGATTACTCGGAAGAGAGATGGTCGGATATAGTAAAGGTAACGAGTTTTGCACTCACTTTCCATTACAATACTCATAGACTGAATGCTGAATGTGGATATGCGGATCTTAGTATTACGAAGAGATGGGTAAGCCAGTGCCGAAGGTAGAAGTGATGAAGTATTTGAAGCGTAAACAGTACACCGATGCTAAGGAGTTCGCCGGAGAGTGCGAGTCTGTCGTGATGGTTGCCAAAGGCCAAAGTAGGCAAATCTCCCTCTATCCCGTCCTTTAACTTATCTTCTGTTAGGGACTTTATTTTTAGTCTAATTCCTGATGTAACACGTAGGTGTGCAAGGGACTTGCAGATACGGTACCAGGGTGGATTACATACTGTCATCCCCCAACTGTCCATACAAGTTTGTTCCGGGATCATACTCGGTGGTGTCATCCAAGGGTACTTCAGATCATCACATCGTGAGCGTTGATTTAGCGAGAGCGAGGAGTATTGTAGCTACAAAGTGTCAGTCTCAGCAACATATACAGAAAGTTGTAAAGCTGAAAGGATCTTATCTTCCTAGTCCAGCAAAATGCATATGAAGAACATACCCTACACTACATGAGAACATATGTTGAAATTGAAGGACATACACAGGTTTTTAGTTATAATTTCTTGTCTGCTCTCTGAATCAGAGAACAAAGTGACGAACTCGAGATATGAGATTGAAAAAACAACATAGTTTTAAGGCTAAATTGAATCAAAACACAAACTCTGAATCTATCTCACCATAAGCACCCAAACTCTGATCTTTCAATTGCTTATCTCGACAAATTCATTCTGTTTGGAATCGTATACCTTGGATGTGAAGAGAGATTAATTTCCAGGAATCAAAACAACCCATCTCTTTATGAGTTGATTGCTGCTTGGATTTCCTCCAAAGTCCTGCCCTTTGTTTCAGGCACCATTGCTACTATGAAGAATATGGCCACCACATTGGTGAGAGCATAAAGAGCAAATGTACCTGCAAATGCAAACACACCAACAGAGAAAGAACGGTGAGAGTCAAGACAACGATAAGTATCCCAACAAGGTCAGTGCACATGTTACCGTAAGAGCTCCAAGCCATGAGATAGTTGAATGTGTAGGAAACAGCCCATGACGACATCCAATTCACCAACGTAGCCAAGCTCCCCGCAGTTCCTTTGATGTTTATAGGAAATATCTGTAAACAAAAGGGCAATTCGAGTTTCAGATGTCAGATTGTCAGGACTTAGGAACAGCCCTACTGAGTTTAGTCGCTACCTCAGACATCACGACCCATGGAATCCCGCCCATCCCTACTGAAAAGGATGCTACGAAAAGCTGACAAATCCAAGTTATGGTCAAGTGAGTACTCACTTAAGGTTTATAGCAATAGTTATGATGAAGTAACTAACTAACTAACCAGTATGCCAATCACAATAAGGACCGGAACTGCGTGAAGTGCCATTTCATGAGCCTGAGCAACATGTCAAATGTTAGAGAAACCCGAATGAAACTCGATGGATTTTTCATTTTGGAGTTACCTTCATGTAAAATGCAACTGCTGATAGCACGCATCCAAGGACTAATCCTGTTGCAGAGACCTGAAATAAGGTGTCCAAGGTGATATTTCGCAGAGAAGACTAGGACTTTTACTACTTGGAGGATTTAGATTTACCAGTAGAAGAGGCTTTCTTCCAGCTTTATCTATCAGAGTTGCGCCAATTGCAGTGACCACAACCTGGAAATGTATAGCGAGTCATCAGCACGAAGATATGTTAGAATTGCTATGCAAATTGAGAGTTGAAAACCTGGAGAGCAGCATAGATTATGGTTCCAACTCTTGGAGAAAATCCTGAAAACAACGCCGAATTAGTAGCAATTTAGACTCTTAACACTTGTGTTATATACTGACAAGTGTATTTATGTACCCGCTGCTTCAAAAACATTGCTGACATAGAAGCATATCCCATTGATCCCACCAAACTGCTGAAAGATCATCAGCCCAACTCCTATCTGTCAACAACGAGGAGCAAGTAAAAAAAAAGACCCGAAAATAGGAGACCAAAGAAGAGGAATGGGAATGGTTACAATGAGGAAGCGCAAGTATCTTTTCTGGAACAAGTCCAGGAAGCTCGGCTTTGGCAGATGATCCAGACTTTCTATATATTCCTGTCAAGAACAACACATCATTATTACTCAGTATACATTGTCCTATACGATTAGTTGTTCTTGTGCAGAGTGATTGAACCTCAATTTCAGCTGCTTCACCAGATATGTCAACTCCCTTGCCTCGAAGCTTTTGCAGTGCAGTCCTGAACTCGTTCCCACTTCCCATCTTTGCCTGAACGAGCCATTCTTGATTCATTAAAAATTTGAATGTAACAAAAACGATGATATATCTTGTTCTTGCATACCAGGTAGCGGGGAGACTCAGGGATGAAAAAGAGACCAAGAAGCAGAATCGCACATGGCACAAGTCCTGCAATTTACTAGTTAAGTGAGCACCATGACAATAACTCTCAATGTAAGCTCATCTAAAGACGGTTTTATGGACTTAGACCTATCAATGCCAAAACCCTCCATGATATTACAGTCCCGATTATGAACGTCACAGAGACTCCACTTACGATCATGAGCTGCATAATCATAGTGTCAACAGTAGCAATCTGAAAAACCATTGCAGACCAAGCTGCAAGCTAAGAAATCTATATACCTGATTAAGGGTCGTTAGCCCCCCTCGTAGATTCTTTGGTGCAATTTCAGCTATGAAAACAGGTACCTTACCATCCATTCCAATCAGTAACATGTTTTTCGGAGAATCATACACGAAACAAGTGCACAATATCAATCAAACGAAAAGTAACACATACCACATAAGAAAAAACTCCCATTCCATATCCTGTCGCAAGCCTCCCAAGATCCAAAGACAAAGGACCCTATTGTGACATCACAAACCCAAAAGCATAGATGAGGCTTAGTTTATCAGACGCGGTTAGGGAGAGTGGGATTACACTAACCTTGGCAAGGTAGATAGCAAGCCATCCTGCAGCACAGAAGGCGCTGGATATCCGCATTGCCTGCATCAAAGTTCCATTTTGTTGGTAATTGTGTTAAAGACTCATCTCAAAACTCAAGTTGATAGATGTGTTGACATCTTTTAGACTGGGACATAAACAGATCGGTTCTTTAGAAATTACCCCTTTGCGACCAATGAAATCGGCTACATGTCCGCTTGTGGTTGCGCCGATTATGGCACCAATGTTCAGTACCGACCCAAACATTGAATACTGCATTTTCACACAAACACACACTTTCAGCATAATGTTATGTGGATGCAACTTATGCTATTAACAAACATCACAAGTAGTTTTGTAAATTTTCTAAAATTTAGCTGTGTATATTGGGTTGGGACCAGGCAACAAATAGGTCACAGACCGATCTAACCTAAAAACTCAAATTGATAGGTAAAAACCATAATACTCAAATTGATAGGTAACGTTTATAAAACTATGGAACAAACTCTGTTACCATGTTAAAGCCAGATTCAACTCGGAATAGAATGACAACAATATTTCAGAAATAGTGTGTTACATTGTATAAAACTAAGAAAAGATTAGTAATGAGCATAATACCTCGCCTATAGACAGATCGAGATCTTTGGTGATATCAGCCTGTGTAGGGGATGAATATCCAATCTGCAAAAACACACTTTTCATTACACAACATCATGTGTGTTAATGTTGTTCTGACAAAACTAAAACTAATAATAGGCGATACATACACAGGTTCCGAAGACATAAGAGCCACAGACGGCGACGAATGTGCAGAGATAGACCATCCACAGTTGCTCCTTGCCGCCATCTTGGCCCTCTGCATCAAGCAGCCGCTTTCTTTCTTGCATATTCAACTGAACAACAATAACATGAACAGATGCAAAACTGAATCCGAGAACAACAGCATAAACATATGTTTCCTGTTCTAACCTAGTGTTCTTCAGAAATGAAATGCCTCTGAACTCGAACCCTTTTACTGTTTATGTGTCAAGTTGTGGTCATGACATGTGCACGGATCTGGCTTGGGAGAGCTTTGTCCCTTTCATGCAAAGATTATCATTGTCCTAGCTGTCGCATGTACAGAACCGACATGTGCCTACCTAACATGAATGAATGTTAGCAAAAGGAAATAAAAAATGTATCTTCTCTGTAATTCTGGAGAAGAAAAGGTTGTTAATCTTTTGGGGTTATGTTCTTTGACTCTTATTTTTTAGATTATTATATTTATTTATTTGTTTTTGCTGATTTATTGGATCTCTTTGAATTAGTAAAATAAGGATTTTGTATTTTCTTTATTAATTGTTTCAAGGACTGAACTTGCATGATTGAATTTCATCCAATCATGATGATATATTCTTGCTTCTCTGATGATATATTATAAGAACCCTCATAACTTGTAGAGCTATGGTAGACCAGCTTATGAATCTCGTAGGCATGATTTTATCGAAGAAGATGAGATCGTCAACTTCCAAAGGAGATGTTTTATGACAGTCGATTAATATATCGAATTGGAATGACATATATCAATTTCATAATCAAGAGTATAATAAGTCAATTTATGGTCTTGAAATCCAATAATGGGCAAACAATAGCAAACAACATGGCTTAGTTCTACACAAACTCACTTCATCTTCTCTTCTCTGAGGAAAAATGGATGTTCACATGGCAGCACAATGTCGTTATTTCCTATGCCTACTTCTAAAGCTTACACCTTGTCTTAAAATTGTACTCATGTTTATACATTAATGGCGGCTTGGATCTCCTCCAGAGTTCTCCCCTTTGTTTCTGGCACCACCTTCATTATGAACAATATGCCTAGCATATTAATTGCAGCATATAGAACAAAAGTACCTGAATATGACACAAGCAAGGTTTTAGCGAGACTAATTAGTTTAGTTGTTACAGTATCGACAAGTTATCAACAGTGATTGCAAGCTCTGTTTCCATTTGCATTGCACTTTTTTTTTTTGTTTCCTCTCTAAACTCGTATGTAGCTAAAAAATGGTTATGCATATAGTTAATGCTGTGTTTAAGGAACCGAAAAGTTTTGATTGTACGTACCGTAGGAGCTCCAGGTCATAAGGAAGTTGAAAGTGTAGGAAACAGCCCATGCTCCGAACCAGTTCGTTAATGTTGCTAGGCTTCCGGCTGTCCCTTTAATGTTTATAGGAAAAATCTGCAATGTATATGATTTGTGTATTTCAGATTGTAAGCACTGAGATAAAGTGGCTTATAACGTGTTGCAAGTTCTGATTACCTCAGACATCACGACCCAAGGAACTGCACCCATTCCTATTGAGAAAGATGCAATGTACAGCTGAAGCAAGTAATTGTCAAGGATCAGGGACAATGAAATAGCCATTTTAGTCAGAATTTGATTTGCAAGAGCAGACAGAATTACCAGAATGCCAACCACAATAAGAATGGGGACTGCTTCAAGTGCCAATTCATGAACCTGCTTCACAAAGGATTATAAGTTAAGGAAATGTGAACAGGAAGGCTTTTGGATTCGGACTCGGTAATTACCTTCATGTAGAATGCAATCCCTGATAGAATGCAGCCAAGGACCAGTCCTGTTGCAGAAACCTGCAAGGCATCAAGTATAATGTATCAATAAAGATTTTCTTTTTACGCCATGTATTTTTAGAGCAAATACTGTTTTTTTCCGTTTAGATTTACCAATAAAAGGGGTTTTCTTCCAGCTCTATCTATCAAAGTTGCACCCAGTCCAGTAACTACAACCTGCACAATTTGTTCATATCGAAATGATCCCTTGCAGAAAAAACATTAGGCATGCATTTGAAGATATTTGGGTTTCTCGTTGCCTTGAAAGATTTGAGAAAGTAAACAAGGTGACCAATTGCTATTTTCAACTAGACATGTTTTCCTCTCTAAACCATATCATGTAAACTAAGTGAGCACTGAAAATAAAGGGAGATTTACAAAATCAAGGGCACTCCAGGGAACTGCTACTGTGTAAGTAGTTGCAAACCTGAATACAAGCATAGGTTATGGTACCAACGCTGGCAGAAAATCCTGAAAAATCACAGAGAGTGGTTAGAGTTATTAATCATTAGATTAAATTAGTATACAGTAAATGCTATCAAGTCTTTGATTAGCATTCTAATATGTTGGAAATTGGAAGGCAAAGAAATGGTCATGTGAAGAAGTCTGCAAACTTAAATGAGGGTATTGTGTAGTCTAGTATATTCAACTTTCATGATGTCTTCTTTTTTTCCTGTGAATGGGGTGTGTAAACTAGTTGGATCCAAAATCAGCAGGTAGGTGTACGAAGTCGGGGTTCTTTTTTCTCCTCGGTCATAATCATGAAAGAGAATTACTCTGCTAAAAGCAATGCTTACCTGCTGACTCAAAAATATTGCTGACGTAAAAGCATATTCCATTGATTCCACCAAATTGTTGAAAGACCATCAATCCAACTCCTATCTGGTCATGACCAAGTTTTGTTCAAACATTAGGGGGGATGAATAATCAAGAAAGACAAACAATATGGTAAACTTAATTTAGAAAGAGAGAGAATTACAATGACTGAAGGCAAGTATCTTCTTTGAAATAAATCCAGCAGTTTTGTCTTCGGGAGTCGATCAAGAGTCTCTATATATTCCTGTCAAGCAATCACATTATTTCATCTTTTCCAATTTCATGCTCCAACTGTTTTGATACCATTATTAATGCAAAATGGAATGTATAGATAGTTTGGAAATAGAACTTGGATTTCTGCTGCTTCATGAGATATGTCAGCATCCTTGCCACGAAGCTTTTGTAATGCAGATTCAAACTCTTTACTATGTCCGGTCTTCGCCTGCATTTATGATGAAGCCACTCTCTCTTTACACATCCTATTCAATGAAACAATGACAAAATGGAAAAAAGAAATATTTTTTCTTGTTTCTTACTAGCCATCTTGGAGACTCTGGAATAAAGAAGAGACCCACAAGCAGGATCACACATGGGACAAGTCCTGCAAACACCTCGTCAGTGAGCATCACCATTGCATCTTTCAATGTAAGTTAATAAGCTATGACTTTCTTATTGTCCATATTAAAATGTTACAATTAAGTAACCCTCTAATGGAATTTAGAAATTTCACCTGTTAACGCTAATGCTCTCCATGAAATCACCGTCCCAATTATGAATGCGACAGATACTCCGGTACAGATCATAAGCTACATGCATAACAATAAGATATAATTAGGTAATCTGTCATCAACATGATTTTATTCTGTTCCACACTTGAGATAAAGATGTTATCGGTTAAGGTAATTTTGTAACTTGTTCATGTATTTCTTTTTACCTGATTAAGTGTTGTCAGTGCTCCTCTTAGATTCTTGGGTGCGATTTCAGCTATGAAAACAGGCACCTTTTCATTCATATTGGTAAGAAGAAAGTTAATCAAATGTTTGTGAAATACAAAAGAGGCGCATATTTCCTTGGAAAAGTAAATTGCTTGAATAGCATAAGTAATGTACCACATAGGAAAAAACTCCCATTCCATATCCTGTAGCCAGCCTTCCAAGATCCAAAGCCAAAGCCCCCTTTTATAATAATGAAAAAAATGTAAAATAAGATTTCTTTCTGATATGAAAAGTAACACTGATGATTTGGTAGAGAACAAAATGTAGTCTTGAGACTAATAGTGACATTACACAAACCTCAGCAAAGTAAATGGCAAACCACCCTACAATACAGAAACCGCTGGATATTCTCATTGCCTGTATGCATTACATGGTGCAGACAATGTTAAATAAAAAAAAGTAAGTTCTGCAGAGTAGATATTGGTTCATTTTGTAATTGAATTTCCCTTTGCCTACCCATTTGCGGCCAAGGAAATCAGCTATGCGGCCACTTGTGATTGCACCAATCATTGCACCAAAAGTCAGTATGGAGCCAAACACTGAATACTGCAAACAGATAGGCCAACATAGTTCAATACCTTTGGATTATGCAGATGCAGCATGATGAGAAACTTCGCTAAGATTGTTTGAAATAAGCATATCATCAAATGTATATAGGCTAATTCATGTTTGTAGAAGAACAAGAGTCCTCTGTTTTACATACCTGGCTTAGTGATAGATCAAGATCTTCCCTGATAGCAGTCTGAGTAGGTGATGAATATCCTGCCTGTAAACAATAGTCAATTACACAAACAGAAGAAAGTCAACCATAGCTAGTTCTAGATTGCATATGATGAGATAATTATAAATATTTTACTCAAGACTTACACAGGCTCCAAAAGCGTAAGAGCCACAGACAGCGACAAATGTGCTGAGATAGACCATCCATAACTGCCCTTTGCTGCTATTATGTTCTTCTGTATCAGCTGGAAGCTTGGTTTCTGGCAAGAGTGGCTCTCTTGTCTCTTCCTCCACGGTATTGTTGCCAGAGTTCTCTATATCTTCCTTGATGGCCATATCTTGTTCTCTATATATCCTTAATGGCCAGCAGACAAACTAAACAAATAAGCTAGACGTAGAACTGGAAGCTAGGTTTATTTCTGAATACATGAATGGCACCATATACTACAAGTGAGTGTTCATGACTGCAATATACATATTGAACAGCTAACCTTGATGTACACTTACTATTTGTCAAAATGCCTTCTGAACTTGGAATTCCACTGACATGAGCGAGTAAGCAACTCTTATCCAGAGCAAGACTTGCTTGCTCAAGTATCATTCTTTATAAATGACAATTGACAAGGTTAGCCAACAGATCTTGACAAATGACAAGTGACGAGGTAACAAATTTCTTATAGATCTGGGTTGAAACAAAAACCAGTCATTTTCATGCAAAGAGGAAATAAATGAAGGTGCTAACTTTCAATGCCACAAGGCAAATAAAAAAATAGCTTGCTTCAAAACCATTTGAAAAAAGGAATGTTTTTTTCCTTGACGTCATATCAGATGATATAAAAAAATAGATTTAAAAATAATTTCATGTTCTGTCCGAAGAATATCCCATAATGGAGAAAAGAGCTGCATCTGACCTGATCTTGTCGAAAGGAAGGTTTTTAGCGGTAAATAAATCTTGGGTACTTTTATTAGTTAGAATAGAAACAAATAAGCCATTACCAAAATATGGGGATTTCTTTTCACTCCTTTATAAATTTAAAGTATCTTCAGGATCGCCTATAATTAAGGAAATGATAATGTACTGCAATTATAGTTCGTTATTTTGCTGGATTTACTGACCTCATAAAATACGAAAAACAAAGATTTTTATCTTTGTTATTCTGTGTGTGGCCAGCTTGCTTTGCAACTTGCTCCAAATGACATAGATTTTTTTCTGCAGCTACCATTCTATTAAATAGGTTGGCGAGTCCAATTTGACTTCTAGTTGCTCCACAGTGAAGCAGTTGTCAACCCAATTAGATAGATGATCATATGCAGCAAATCTATTAATGGTCAGAGCCTGAATTTATAAGCAACAGTCTTCTCCTTGGCTGCTTGTTGAATTTGGTACTTTTCTTGTGAGTGGTGGGGATGAGTTCGCTATATTTTTTACCGGGACAAAAGTCTCAATTCTGTACTAAAGTAAATCTAAAAGTTCACACTTTAGTCCTCAAAATTCTAAGTGACCTATATAAAAATGACCCTAGAGGTGGCAAGCCTTGATAAGATCTGCTACATAATATTATTTACTTAATTAGATCGATAAGATCAGATTTAATATAAAATGAACAGCTACAACAGACATTTAGGGAATTCTTCCTTGTCATTGAAATTTAATTTAACAGCAAATCTGTATGGCTAAGAAAGCCAGGCATTGCCAGTGGTGAAGCAAAGTGGTCCCAATAGTTTGGAGGCTAATTGGAAGCTGACTAGGAAATTTAACCGAGGATGTGGAAGCATGACATTTATGATGCTGCAGCTTCCACCTACTCAGATTTGAAATACAGAAGAAGACGATGAAGATGATACAAATTTTCTAACCTTTTCTACTGCTTCAGATTAATCATATTCAGCCAAGCAAAAGAAAAAAGTAGTAGCCATTCGTTAAGCCGTAGTTTGATGTATTTAGGTTATGGTTCTAGCAAAAATTTACTTCATCCCAACTAATGCACAAGTGTCGGGGTTTCAATCTGGACTAATAACCCGTCTTAGCTTTAGTTGACTGGCCTAATAGAACTAACAGGCTTTCGCAAAAACTCCTACAGGACTATTAGTAAGCTTAGGCGGTCAGTTAATGAAAAGAGATAAAAGATGCACCACATATGATAAACCTTGTTTATCTTTCTGACTAATATCAAGGTTCCAATATCAGATTGCAGACACTATTGATTATCAACTGGTCTAAAGCAAGCTTACCTACTTGCAGAAGCCATCAGCAGTAGTGAGCTTTCATTTCTTCAGGCAGCTGAGCCACTTGGAAGGAAACAGGTCCTTGGAAAGACTGCACCAATAAAACTTTTATCCATAATAAGGAATAGAGAGTCTATCTTTGAGTAATATTATTAACAGGAATCTTGTGCTAGTCTACCAGAAAGTTAGTTTTGGAGTTCACATAAAGGAACAAGGCCCTCAAGCCAGACACCTTCAGAAACCTTCCACCTGAGCATAAAATCTAACCAAAAGTCAATAATGGTTCAGTACATCAACACTCATGAATCATCGCAACTGAACATAAACAAGCTTTTGGACAAGATATGGCATATACAAACTATCCCAGCTTGAGATTTTATTATCTTTGAAGTTAGTACACAAATGAAATAGTCACATTCAGTCATCGAGCTCTGAAGTGCAGAGAAACAACTCCCATATTGTACATTCTAATTTTCTTGTATTCAAATGAAAAAATCAAGTTTTTTTTTATCATACATCTATTTCTTACATTTACAGTGTTTGAAAAGTATTCCAAAAGTCAGTGCTATCTTAAGACAAACAAATTGGGGAGAGCCTACCAACTAGTGAAACCACCCCAGAAGAGTTCAACTGATCATCTCACGTATAATTATCACATCAATCACAGCAAATCTAATCTGACATCTGATTTTTCCTCGACTTCTTTATTGTTCAAAGGTCGGTCAGATTCATATGTGAATGAATGGAAGCCAGCAGGAGTTGGGAATGGGCTCGGCAGACTTGAGCCACTACTGCTCATAGATCTCTCGATATCATCAATCTCAGACACAAGAGGAATGGGCCGTTCTGGAATTGAGGGAACTGAAAGGTCTGTTTCCAACATTTTCACCACCTGATCCATAGTTGGCCTGGCATATAACTGTGGATGAGAACAGAGAACAGCAACCAGTACATATTTCTCCAGAACTTCGGGTGCCCCTAGCTCAGGAATTCCATCTTCAATGACATCTAATGTTCTCCCCTTCCTCACCAGTGACCAAGCCCAATCAGTCACAAGAGAGGGTTGACCATCATGATTCACAATGAGAGCCTTTTTCCCACTCAAAAGCTCAAGAAGCACCACACCAAAGCTATACACATCACTTCTATCTGTCAACTGTCCATACAATGCATACTCAGGAGCAACATACCCCATCGTCCCAGCCACCCTTGTGCTCAAATGTGAGATTCCTTCAGGTGTAAACTTAGCAAGCCCAAAATCAGCAACTTTAGGCTCAAACATCTCATCCAAAAGTATATTACTACCCTTGATATCCCGATGAATGATTGTGAGTTGAGCTCCAGAGTGCAAATAAGCAATGCCCCTGGCTGTCCCAAGTGCAATCTTCTGGCGAAGTGGCCAGCTGAGTTTACTCTCCAATGAACCGCCAAACAAATGATCATGAACACTCCCATTTGTCATCAAATCACACACAATTATCCTTTGGTGACCCTCCAGAGGAGTAGTAGCAGTGCAATAACCTCTCAAAGCAACAAGATTCACATGCCTCACACTTGCAATAACCTCGACTTCATGGGCAAAATTTTCATCCCCTGCAGCTGAGCAATTCTTGAACCTCTTGAATGCAACTTCAGACCCGTCCCGCAACACCCCCTTGTACACATTCCCATACCCACCCTTCCCAATCATATTGTCCCTGTGGAAATTCCTGGTGGCCTTCTTGATCTCATCAAATGTGAACCTCACCAGGGTGCTCTCCTCCAATGAAGGGACTGATCGCATCTCCACCCTAACGATCTTCATCTTCTTCAACATCTCGCTCTTCCTCCTTAAAAACAAGTACCCGCCAATCACCACCAACAGCCCAAAACAACAAGCACCCAACACAACCAAAATCAAAACTTTTTTCCTAATCTTGGATCCCTCCAGAGTGTAGTCAAAGGAGAACAAGCATTTGGCAGTGCCCTTATCGGTCGGCCCATACTGGTTGGCGAAAGCCCCTGCATAGATCAATGGATAGGCCGCGCAATCGGTGACGTTCCCGATCGAAGGTCCGGCCAAGTAGGAGGCTTGCAGGGTCGATATGCTGGTCATGCAGGAGGCGCAAGGCGCGCTGTTCTCGAGCGACTGGTTGCAATTGGAAACGAGGTCGTTTATGGAGGAATCGGGAACGCGAGCCTCGAATTGGGCTCTGGTGGAGATGTTCATACATCCCTGGGCAATCCAGCTGGTCTGGAAGCCGCAGGAGGAGCGAATGTCGAATTTGGGCACGAAGGAGTCGATGAGTGACTCGTACGAGTCCCAGCAGGACTCGGACGAGTTGAGCGGGATAGAGAAGAGGCCGGTGCGCTGGAGGTAGGCAGAGTGGAGGAGGCGGAGACCCTGGCGGATGTAGTGGCACTGGTTGCTGAGTCTGAGGCCGGAGCTGGTGACGAACGGCCGGATGAGGGTGAAATTGAGAGGGCAAGAAGCGCCGGCGTACTGGGCATGGGAGGAGCAGGAGAAGAGCACGAGGAAGATGATGGGGATGATACTGAAGGACATGGCAGAGCTAGGGTTTCATGGAGAAGGGAGGAGATTGAGATGAAGGAGAGTCGGTTGGAGTTGGTATGGGCGAGAAAAAGTTTGACTAAATTGATGGACCCAATTTGACAGTTGATGATCCGATAGGACCATTGAAGACGGAGACAGAGACAGGCACTGCAACGACGAAGAGAAGCTTCCTCGAATTCTTGAGATCTCGCCGATGACGAGTGGTGACGCGCCGGCTGACGCCGGCATGGGCCCAGCCCATCCCATGTTTTGTCTTGCTTGGATTTGGGCTTGTCGCGTGCATTCGTAGGGACGGCCCATCCCATGTTTTGTCTATAGTACGGTAAAGTAAACATTGTGTCAAAAGTTGTTTAAATAATATGTTAAATTAATTACCTATCACTGTCGGGAGAGAAATTTATAGAGAATCGTCCTTAACCTAGAAACCACGATGATTAATTTATACCATTCATTTGATAACTTAAGCATGAGATGCACAAGCAGCACCACTAAAAGATCGAGAATGATAGAAATAAAACATTCAAATTAAGAACTTATAACGATTAATATCGTAATCCTAGCAAAGCTCTGACCGTCGTCGAGGGGGTTTAGGATATTGGGTGATTGATCACCGGTAATTGATCATCAGTGACCATTGGGTGATTGATCACCAATTCTTCTTGGACACCATGGTACATGCGTGTGCTTCATGGTGTTTTTAGGAAGGTATGGTTCCCAAGCGATTTGAGGGTTTTAATCTGGACTTTGCGCAATTTTAAATTAATATTGGATCCGTTGTTAATTATTGTTTTCCGTGTTAATTTAGAGTCTGGCTTCGATCGTGGAGAAGATCGGAGGTAGCCGGGACGTCAGCAGCTAGGAGTTTTCGG